>PVHY01006928.1:0-70872 GCA_004024945.1 Uropsilus gracilis | reverse complement strand
TTGATGATACTGCAAGAAAATTGCATACAAATCTGCACATGTAGAATGAAATTGCATCATTTTCTCAATGATTGTAGAACAAATAGACATAGAAAACGTGACCAAAATTGTTAATCAGAAGAAACAAAGTGACATGTACAGAAAATTCCAAAAAGAACTAGGATGTATAATTAATTTATATTAAAAGATTTAGCAATTTCTGTGAAATAGAAAACTTCTTGAAATAGACAAACTAAACCGGGTGTGGTGGTGTACGCCTGTAAGCCAAGTGCTGGGAGGCAAGAGGCCAGGGATCACTTAAGTTTGCAGGTTCAAGACTACCCCAGGCAACATAGCAAGACCCGGTCTCGAAAAAACAGCCAGGCATGGTGGTGGGTGCCTGTAATCCCAGCTACCTGGGAGCCTGAGGCTGAGGATTGCTTGAGTCAAGACTACCCCAGGCAAAATAGCGAGACCTAATCTCAAAAAAAAAAAAGAAGAAAAAGAAATAGACAAACCAACAAAGTTCTCTCAAAAAGTAGTATGGTATTTGATAGCTCTGAATCTACTAAAGAAATTGGACTTATAAGTCAACTTTTCCATAAAGAAAACCCAGAATGAGTAGATCAGTGGAAAAAGCTACTAGATATTGAAGGAGAGTATACATGAATTCCTCAAAACTTCTTCAAGAAAATGGAAAAGGAAGTAAGATTTTCTAGCTCCATATTATGATCCTGAACAGCATTATAGCATTGGATGAATTGATCTGAAAATTCCTCACATAATTTTGGCCAATCAAATCCAATGGTATAATGGATAAGAGACTTAGAGGTCAGACCTGAAACCATAGCATATACAGAGGAAAACTTGGGCAAAACTCTCCATGAATTACAGTTCAGAAATCCCTTTCTTGAAAAATCTACAGATGACAAAAAAATGAAGGAAAACATAAACAGATGGGACTACATCAAACTAAAAAGCTTCTGTAAGCAAAAGACAACAGAAAAAACTAAAAGATGCCCAACCGAATGGGAAAAAAATTTTGCCCTCCACATGAGTGACAAGGGTTTAATAACGAAGATCCACAAAGAACTCACACAACTAAACAAAAGCAAAACAAAAAGCCCAATCAAAAAATGGGGAGAACTAAAAAGAAACTTCTCCAAAGAGGAAATACAAATGGCCAACAGGCACATGAAATATTGCTCAACGTCACTAATAATAAGGGAAATGCAAATCAAAACCACAATGAGATACCACCTTACACCAGTAAGAATGGCCCACATCCAAAGAATGGGCAACAAGAATTGCTGGTGAGGATGTGGAGAGAAAGGAACAATACTATACTGCTGGTGGGAATGTAAACTAGTCCAACCACTATGGAAAGCTATGTGGAGGACCCTCAAGTTAATGAAAACGGAACTACCATTTGATCCAGCAATTGCTCTCTTGGGAATCTACCAAAGGAGACCTCAATGTGGGTACAAAGGGACACCTGTGCTTGCATGTTTACTGCAGCACTATTTATAATTGCAAGGTAATGGAAGCAACCTAAATGCCCCAAAGCAGATGACTGGATGAAAAAAATGTGATATATATACACAATGGAATATTACTCATTAATTAAAAATGACAAATTTGACGATTTTATAACAACATGGATGTACTTAGAAGAAATCATATTAGCAGAAACAAGTCATAAAGAAAAAGACAGAAACGAAATGGTTTCACTAATATATGAGATATAGTGAAAAAATAAACAAAAGCCTTGATGAAAAGTCAAAACAAGCTAAGCACCAAACTGAAGCACTCAACTTTGAGTAGGAGGGAAAGGGGGTGGGGTGGGGTTGGAAGGATGTGGGGGGATAAATCCCTGGGATTACAATGATGTGAAATTTATAGATAAATAAATTAATTAAAAAATAAAATTTGAAAATCATTCAATGTAATTATCTGTATTAGCAGATAGAAAGTAAAACTATGTGATTATCTGAAGAGCTGCAGAAAAAAATATTTGATAAAACTTGCCATCCATTCCTGATAAGAAACTTCAGTAACTAAGAACATTGAATTGATTATTTAATGAATAGGCAAAACTTGATGCTTGGGGATGCCCGATTTGTGAGTCTTGGACAAAATAAGGACAATGGAGTTTATCTTATGCTGTTTATGTTCTGAAATTCTCCTTCTGATCTTCAGATTCAGTGTCTTTATTAATGCTTACCTATGGTCTAATCACTTTGATAAGCTTAGTTTGACTAATTAAATAACCAGTGAGAAATCTTTGGGAACTCTTCAAAGCCAAGACACTTACATAGGTTTCATCAGAGTCAAAACATGGTATGTGTGTGATACATGCATCTTAATAGGCTCTGGAGCATTGAGGAATGCCATCAGATAACTGCTACTGCCTGCACATCTTTCTCTTTCCACAGCTCATTCTATCCTTCACCTCCAAATAATGTTGTCATGTATGTGTTCTGTGGAATTTTGTGAGTGTTTTTTAAAATTCATGATGGGGAAAAAAATCTTTACAACCTAACAAAGAGTAACTATGAAAAACTAGCAGTTATATTTCATGAAAAACTGATCTGTAAAATCAGTAACAAGGGTTGCACATTCTCATTATTTCTTTTCAATATTTTACTGGAGATTCAAGTATGTTCAATCAGAGAGAAAAGGAGTAAATGTTATTGTCTGTAGAAACTTATAAAATCCACGACAAAAGCTATCAGAATTAGTTTGATGAGGATATAGCATCAATTTATAAGTCATTTTATGTTGATAGTATTAGCAGTGATAACTGGCAAATGAACTTGTAAAAATAATACCATTATAATAATATTTCAAAAAATATGTGCTCAGGTACAAATTTGTCAGAAAAAGTGTAAGGCTTACATACTGAAATTACAAATCACATGAATAAAGAACAGGTGGAGCAATATTTTGCATTTATAGCTTGGTTGACTCAATATTGTTAAAATATCAAATCTCTGTAAATTCATCTTTAGACTCAATGCAATACCAATCTAAACCCTAGCAGAGTTTAGATATCAAATATTTGTTTCTGAAAGTCATAAGGAAATATATTTGATCTTTAAAAGACAGAAGTCAAGGAAGACTAGGAAGAAAAAATACTTGCAAGACATGTTATGAAGAAGAAAATTTATTTCAAATATATATATATATGACCTCTAACTCAATAGTTAGACAATTATAATACAATTTAAAAACGGGTAAAAGATTTTAACAGACTCTTGCTTTGATTTTTATCTTACATGTGGTCAAAGTTGGTATAGTCACATTTCTTTAAGCTACCAGCACCAATCATCGTTAATTAAGATGTATAAATATGAGCTATAAAGAGAAACTTAGAAAAGGTTTAAATGAAACCTGCTGTCACACAACTTGTGGTTTTCTATGCTCTTTATGAAGCTTATCAGTGGAATAAACTAATGAGAATACTCAGACTACTAGATACAGCAGTTCTGCAAAGCTATCACACTCTTCCTGTTTGATTTTTGAGGGTCTTTTCTGTTTGGTAGTCTAGACATAGCCTGTATTTCTTAGACATGTTTATAAAGGGCTTGGAAAGGTGGTCTAAATAAAGGCATTACTGAAATACAAAGCATCTTTTTGTTATACATTGCTGTTTTTGAGGAAAGAATCCAAAAGAAGGCTTCTGGCAATGAGTCATATATTCTGACAGATGTTTTCTACAGATGAGAATTCAGCTCCACCTTTCCCAAAAATGTAAGTTTTAGGAGAGTTCTTTCATTCATAACCCTTGGGAAAGTTCAGTTGTAGTGTAGACCGTGTTTCTTAAAACCACTCCTATCATTGTTTGAAGTCTAATGTGAAGATCTTTCTGGTAAATAAATGATCTTAGAACTTTCAACATTCTTTACCTTTAAACTCAGAATTATAGCCTTGAAAGAGAACTTGAAAAGTAAAGGAATGAGAAAACACAAAGATAGCTAATTTTACCTCATAAACATGAATAAGGGAGAAGAAACTCTTTGTGTTCTAAAATATGCAAGGGAAGTTAAAAATTGCCTGATTCAAAATCCTTATTTTATAAGCAACGAAACTGACACAGAGTGAGAGTGAGAGTGAGAGTAAGAGTGAGGAGCCAGGCATGAACACCAATAAGCCATGACTGTACTTCTCATTCAGAATTTCTCCCATTATAACTCCTGAAATGACAGGAGGAAATAATCTCTAACAACTTAATTAAGAGCTCTTAGAGAAGTCAAATTTCTCAACATCATAGAGTTAGTGACAAAACCTGGTATAAGAGTATAGATATTTGAGACCCTGAAACCTATCATCTATACTTTACATGTTATTTTGAAAAAAATCAATTTAAATTTCTTCTGTGACTCTGCTGTCATTGCCTGGAGAGGATCCAAACAGAATTTGGTAGAAATCATAAAAGACAAGACTATGAGATGAACTTGGTATCGAGAGCTATCTCAGAGCTCCAACAGTATCTTTAGTGGCTGGGGAACCAAATCCTTGGTCCTGAGAAGTGTGTAATGTGAGTGAGAGTCTCTCCTTTTCCATCTAGGGGAGGAAAATCTCAGAGATGTAGCTCAGGGCCATTGGCAGGACTAAAAACCATAAAAGGAGTTGAGAAGAGGTGGACCACTCACCTTCTAGAGTCTGTAACCACTGGTGAGCTTCTCCACCAACGGTGGCTAGGAGTTGGGTTCCCAGCACCAGAATTTTAAGACAAAAACAACATCATGTGACAGTCATTGGAATGGATAATTGCATGAATGAATGAACAAACAGTACATATGAGGAAGTCTGGAAGCCAGAGACCACACTGGTCTGCAGAAAAGGCAACAGTCTCATATACCAGAGAAAGCTCCAAAAAGGGAGTCTAGCAAACCATTCCCGACACCTGCCCTACAGGAGTTTCCTGAAGTGTTCTGTTTGGCTATCTGCCTCCCAGTTGCTCTTGGAGATCTGAGCAGCAAAGTTTGCTGTGGTCCTGGAGTGCAGGTCCTCACCTAGGAAAAGGTGTCCCCCCCCCAAAAAAAAAAAAAGATAAAAAGAAGACAGGACTTGTGAGTCAACCTTCCATGTATGAGTTGCAGTAAGAGAAGTTTTGGAGTGATCAGAAGGGAAAAAGGAGACGGGTGAGCAGAGAGGCTCTATATTGGTACATTACTGATTGGAGGATTATACCCAAGGGGAACAAAAACTATATAAAGACAACCAATGTTAGAAGAAAATAAACATTAAAAAATTAAAAAATATAACAGTAGCCTAAAAACCTAGGGGAAATTCTTTTGTGACTCTGCAGATCATGGTCCTTAGATTTTGTGGGTTCACACCTTTGAATTCAAATAATGGGCATTGTTAAATCCCTGAATGTGGAACCCAGGATATGAACGGAGAACAATATTCACTGTAAAAAATCTGGGTTTAAGTGAAAGGTGCTGTTCAAACCCACATTGTTCAAGGGTGACTAATAAGCATTGTGGTTAAAATTTGCTTGTGTTTCATGAAGGAAATTATGAATGGCTTAACTCATTAAAGTATTCTTGAATGTACAAAAGTATACAATAGAATTGAATAGTCAATTACCAATGAACATGTATTGATTAATTTTATATTACAAGTTTGACCTTTTGTATGCCTTTAGAAGATAATAGACATTTCTGCTGACTGTAATCCTCTAGTAACAGAACTAAGTTCCTCTAAAACTCATGTAGAAATATCTTTCTCATGACCCAAGATGCCCAGAGTAGTGAATGAAATTTCTAGCTGATCCTAAATATGAGAAAAAATAAGGGGGAGGTGTATATAACTATAAACATACTTGATATTATCCACTTATTTCATTTTGAACTTAAAGGTAAGAAAATAAGTGAAGAAAATGTCTCTCATTTAAGCAGATTTATTTGGTAACTTGGGGTTTGTTCCATGAACATCTCTCTCCAGTTATAATTTTCTCTTCTATTTTTCTTTCAACTCCTATACATTCATATACTTCCTATTTTAAAATATGTTCACTGAAATCTGGTGATTATATGAAAACCAAGTCCTAAACTCCCATTTTAATCTCTATTATATCAACGATTAGTATGAAGTTGTGAAACAATATTTTGTAGGAAAATGGGAAGTACAATGCTTATTTGTGCCTCTCATAAATATGCTAAAAATCAGCTGTGCCTTAAAAATATAGCCCTAAAACTATAAAACACAGTTCTGGCAAGCATAATCTCAATTCTTTTATTTCTTGTAAATACTTCAATTATGTTTTCTAAGTATTTTTAAGTTGTCTTTAACATACTGCAGTGATTAAGAGCAGACAGTGCAAAGCTGACATGTTTTATATGTTTTTAAATCCTAACATATGTCTGCTGTGAGTTTGCTGTAATTGTTGTGCAGTTAGTTAAAAGAAGTCTGTTCCTCCATACAATATTCACCTAATGTACACTCTCCCCAAAAAACTCGTGTGGTTTCATTTTGAATCACTCTAGGTAAAATTGTTTAAGGTGATGCTTAAAGTATATTTAAAAAGAACAAAATTGATCTTAATAAATTATACCAGGATAAAGGTATCAGTAGCATATTAAAAGAATAGTTCTTACATATGGTATTTAGTAAATTAGGGAAATAAAATTTAATAAATCATAAATTAGATAACAGAGGAAGTGAATGTGCATGATAATGTAAGAAGAAGTTTCTTACAGTGATCAGAAAGTATTGTAAAAGATCTCAGTTTCATTCATTTAATACCATTAAATAGTGGTGTAATTTTTGTCCTGGTTAGTTCATTAAAGTAACAGTAGCATTTAGTGAAGGCATGGGATGTGGTTTAAAAAGGTACATATGTATTGTGAAATGATGTCTTTTAAAGTGTATCCTAGGAAGTCATATGATTCTAAATTTTCTCTGTTTTTCTCAATAATGTATAAAAATCTATTCTTCAGTTATACTATTTCCCCCTTAACTATAATGATATAAATGCACAAACACACAAAAACATCTGCTCACCAATGTTGTTACTTTCATATGGAGCAATATTCATTGCAACCATTCTTGTGTTTTCAATGTTAATATAGCATAAAATGATAGAAAATATAATAAAGCCATCAAATTATTATTATAAAAGCATTTTATAAAAGTGAGGTGTTGACTTGTAAAGCTGCATGTGATAATTTATTAAGTATAAAAAACCAAATCAAAGTTTGGTTTTATAAATGACTTCAGTTTTATAAATAAATCAGTAAATACAATTGCTGCATCATATAGTACATATTTGTATATGTATCATTATAGGGAAATCAGAAGGATATATGTACAAAATTCAATACTGGTTGTTTCTGGAGTACATAATTGACCAAGTCAAATGTGAATGCAGTTTTCACTGTGAAAATTAGAAAGAAACACATCTGAGGTTATTGGTGATTTCTCTTTCTTGTGACTATAATTCTACAAAATCAGAGAAAGGAAAGATGGTAGCATATTGGGTGCTAGCCTATAGGATTATAGGCTATGGATATATTGGATGATAGGCAGAATATGATGCCAGGAGAATTTAGCATTATCAGTCAATCAGCAAAAATCCACTTACATATAAACTTAGCACGGAAGAACTGATAATTATAAACTCTAAACTCTGGGATATGTTACAGGTTTCCACAACCTTAGATTCTTGCAGAAAACAAAGAAAGATATCAAAGCATAAAATAGTGTGCTATCCACTATCCATCTGTTGAAATATGCTAAAGGATAAGAAAATATAGTCCCCAGAACAATACAAAGAACTCAGTAAGTCCAGCTAAAAATGTGAATTTGTGACTTATATGCTGAGCGCACACCCTGGATTCTTGTCTAGAACAGAAAGGGAAACCAATTCATTTGGATGAGAAAATATCTCTGCCATATTTTTGTTAATAATTTAATTATACCACTAGTAAAGTAGAAATTATTTTTCTTTCCTCATCAAAAATGGACACATTCTAAATAACCTATTGTTTGCAATGATATCACATATTTTTAAACAAAATTTTAAATGGACCGCAATTTTTTTCTCCATCACCAGCTTATACAAATCTTAATAATCATAACCCAAAGCCATAAATCAAGTACTTAATTCATGTTAACTACTAAAACAATCTTCTGACTTAGCTCCCTTTTTTGATCAATCCTCTAGAAAAGTAGCAAGATAATCTTTCAAGTTAAATTATTCTTACAAAGTCTCAACTTTTTTCAGGGACACCAGCTGCTATGAAATATCATGTCCGTAATAGCTATCGCCCCCCCATTCTTTCTTCTCAAAGGGTCCGCTATGTCACTAGCCTGCAGATTTCTGCTCCTGCGGAAGTTAAGGAAAGTTTTAATTTAAGTCAAACAAAATAGAGTGATTAAGATTATGGACTCGAAAATGGACTCTAGTTTTTGCCCTTTTAGCCTCCAGGTTTATATGATTTCCAATATGTAATTTAAATACTCTAAGCCTAGAGTGATTATTTCCCCATTCAATAGATGTAACATTTCTAAATAGATGTTATATTTCTGAATTCAAGTAATAGATGTAGTAAATCCATGTTATAAATATATTTCTAAATTCATAAAGTTGCTAACATTCAATGTTCTCTTTCATACAAAATTTGTAGTTCTTGTTTTGACAGAGAAGGTGGCATTTAAATATTAACCATCATTATTGTTATCATTCTTAAGAATCACAGCATGTTTAATTCATCTTTTATGAATAGGAGCTAGAATAGCAGAGAAGCCTTTTGAAAGTACAAAAATCTTTTCATTCATCCAAAAATATTATGATGATTCTATATAACGAAAACTTACTTCTATGAATTTAATGTAGATTTATTTTCAAAATCCTTTCCTTATCTTTGAAGTTCTTATTTTCTTGCCATCACATAAGATTGTAGTTCTATTCTTTATTTGATCTCTTAGGTGAAAAGTTTTCTTTGAAAATTTATCAATAAAATAATAAATTTCTTTTTACCAAAAGAAATTCAAAGTGGAGATTAATGTAGATATATGTACTCTATTATTTTCCAAAAATAACCATCATTTTAATAAACCAAACTAGTTAAGGAAAAGTGAATGTTCTGTATAAATAAAAAGGAATTTCCCTAATAATTCAAAGGAAATGTATCAGAGACTTCCATGAATCAGAGAAGGTCATCAGGCAGCTATTTACTTTGTTCTTTTTATGTTACTCCCTCAAAGGTGTGCTCCATATATGTTATTTTTATTTATGGCCAGAGATGGCATGTTCTCTAAGCCCAATATTCAGTCAATTGATACGGTGGCCTAGAGCAACTTTTCTGAAAAGAAGGTTTAGTGAAGACAAATGAATTAATTGGCATAGTTGTATAATCTCTTTACTCTAAACCACCATGACAAACAAAATTAATAGCTAAGAGAATTGCCAGTGATTAATCAATCATAAGGTGCTTGGCTGCCATTTGCTCTCTTATTGTTATGCCATATATAGTTTATTGATCATTTTTATTACGTTTCCACTATGTTTATATAAAAAGCAATCTCTTATATAAAGTATAAATTACATTCAGATCACATACTGTTCATATCACATATTTAATACATTGAGGAAATGAGTTTAGGGAGATGGAAACCCAGAAATAAAATGGAAGAAATTTAAGGAGAAATGACTCTTTTCCTATAGTCAACATATTTCACCATAAACTTAGGAGGTGTTTTAAAAAACCAAATCTGAATGGAATTAAAGCATATTATTTCCGAGACAATTCATACCTTAAGGGAAGGGGTTCAAAAACTTCTTTGCCTATTGATTCTCATAGTTATCATTAACTAAATCACATTTCCAAACTGAAATACACAAAGAGCCATCTTGACCAAAAAACAAACAAACAAACAAATGAATAAAAGTCCCCAAGACCAAAAAACAAAACAGTTTTCTTTACACATTTAAATAGTTGGGGTATATTATATATGCAACCCTTTTCCCTGAAAGTTATGTGTGGAAGTATGTACATGAAGGTAAATGAAAATGCTAAGTCTTGTGGTGTTTCACCCAAAAAATCAAGAGAGGAGTTGGTGGGATCTAGTCACATATCAATGACAGAATCAGGTGGGAGGTTTGATAGCCTGTCATTGCCTAAGATTCACCACTGACCAATTAAACCAGACATTTGTTTGTTGATCACACATCAGTATTTTAAGTTACACTGGTGATTCTAATGTCTAAATAGGCTTGAAAAGGTTAGACTCACACTTGGGGAAATAAACTTATTAAGAACACATGGGAAGCAGATTCTAGCCAACTGGTCGTATTTCTCCAAACCTGAAAAACAAAGACAAGAAAACGGAAAAAGTCAGGAAAACCTAAGTGGTCAAGAAACCATGGAAAAGGAGACTAAGTGGGCAATCTAGTTTTTCAAATCTAGTGAGGCCTGTCACAATCAAAAGGGTCTGTGCTCACTACCTTAGACGTGCAGAAGAGATCTTTAAATTTAAATTGTATTTTTCTTTTAAAATGTAAACTTTAAGTACAAAGAAAATGGCATAGCATGTTATTCTTATTGGGATATTATATATAACTAATATTTAATTATAAACTAGTGCATTAACATATTTAGGGGCTCTTATCAAGACATAAGAAAGGAGAGGAACATTAAATAATAATTGTCATCTGATGAGTGATGCTATCAGTTTTTCACAATGGCCTTTGAGGAAAAAAAATCACTCAACGACCTCTCTGTTTCTGAAACTAAACTTAGCCTAAGTTATAACTAAATTGAACTATTTATTGAATCACCCATTCATTTATTCAATGAACTTGTTTTAATAGCCAGTGCTAGAATTACTAGGTAGATCAGGTGTGCTTTCTTTTTTTAAAAATCGGTTAGACTAGTGAACTGTAAATAAGTAGCTAGGTAAGATGATGCTAGCAAGAAATTTGGGGAGAAAAAAAGAAATTAGAAAGAATTACTCATGCTATTTTTGGAGCTATTAGAAAAGATTGAGGAACTTCTCAGCATAAAACTTTGGGGTGCAAGTGGGGAACTGAAGGAGAGAGAAATTAAGGGATTTGAAATAACTTAGCAGTTCAGCACATTTGTATTTCAGGTTGGCATATAGAAAGGAGGAGAGGGACATTTGCTAAAGACCAGTGTGTAGTTTTACCCTGTGATTATAGGGTGATTACACTGGGAAGATCAATCTCATAGCTATAGATAGGATGTATTAAAGAATGCTGAGACTGTGATTAGGGACACAGAGAGTGAAACAATCTTTCAAGGAGAAATAATGATGGCCTTGGTAAAAATAATTTGATTTCTGTGTTAGAATGTGAGACAAGGACATGAGGGAGAGAAAGAGGATATGAGAGAAACATGGGATATAAATGAATTAAAAACTGAATCCATAACTTTTAAAAATATTATATACAAAGATTTTAATATAGTAAAAGGCATATATTAATTATATATTTAATAAGTAAATATTAGAATTTTGAGGCCTAGTTTTCATTATCTTCCTGTATTTAGTGTTAGCAAGTTTATATTAATATGATAATCACTATAAGGACATTGACAAATACTGCTGAGCTTGAGGATACCACCAGATTTCTAAACAACTCTATGCATCACATCTTTATCTCATCACTAATATAACCCTCAGGATTTTCAGAAAAAATATCATGTAATGTCAGCTCTGCACTTAAACTGTAAGAATCAAACCCTTGGAAACTATCACGTTATCAGTCTTTACTACTGAAAACATAACACACTTTAAATAGAACTACTCTAAATGGTTCAAGTTACATTTAGGTAATATTTTGAATTAGAAGAAGGCAGAGAGATTTTTACCCAAATGGTTACTTCAAATGGCCTACATTTGTGTCCTAGATTTGTGTGTGTGTGTGTGTGTGTGTGTTTTTTTGTGAAGTCAGCCGTAAGTATAAAACGTTTCCCATTGCAAAAAGAAAAAGACCTTTATAATGCTGAGATCTAGATAAATGCAAACTGAATACTCTTTTTTCCTTAAAGGAAAAAAAGAAAAGAAACATTTTTTTGTGGCTCTTTGAACTTTAAAGTTTTTAAAGAAGTTAACATGTAAGCTTTAAAATTCAAATAGTAATCATCTAATCTTTTCATTCATTTTATTTGTAATATAACAAGATTATAAATTCAATTGTTTATATATAATTGAGGTAAATTGGTTTACAGTTTTACAACAATGTATACAATTTAGAAGCACAGGATCAGACCCATGAGGTGTATACTGCCACCAGATATACCCTCCCTAAGCATACCCTCTACCAGGGCACCCATAATTATCCACCATAGTCCAGTGTGCCCCTCCCAGGTTGTTTCTTTCCTTCATCACCCCCTCTGGTAGCCTCAATTCTAGAGGCAGATTCCTAGAAAGTATTATTGATTTGGTTTATCTGACCTTTTGCTTGGTCTCTATATCCCACCTATTATAAGACCATCTGGTATTTGTCTTTCTCCTTCTGAATGCTTTTGCTTAGTTGGAGATTATATTTGAAAGAAGAAATGCCTTGAGGCAAATAACTAATGTGTACAGTTTTATATTATTTATGTTTATAAGTAAGCGATCCTTTTGAATATTTAGATTCAAGTGCTAGTGCCAATTCTGTCACTCATGGAAAATGTGTATTTTTTCTTGAAAACTTGCTTACCCTTTGGTTGCAGTTTGAACTGTTTCTCAAATTTATGTAGACGCTTCTGCTTTTCTAATTGTGTTGTGAAAAGAGCCAAGAGCATTTATTTCAAAGTGCTCAAATAATTTTTGTTTTTGTCAGAAGGGAAAAATGAAGAAAATAATTTATGTACTTTTGTCACAAGTGGAGGAGAAAGTGGAAGAGGAAGGAAAGGAGGGAAGGAAATGAGTGTGGAGTCAATTGACTGTTGGTTTTGGAAAGCTCGTAGTACACAGGCCTGTGAGTTAATGTCTTGTAACTAATGCCGGGATTTAAGACACTACCTCCTAAGTGTGCTTCCTGTTCTATAAGCACCAAACTGAAAGACTGTATGAAGACATCTTGTGATATGCTTGTACTTTATTATTATTTCATTTCATTGTTTTCAAGTACCACAACAAAAAATTAAACAACTTCCTGGCCTTTATTTTTTTATTGATTATATATATTTTCTTACATTGTTTTATAACCAAAGTTCTCCCACCACCATATCATTCATAATCTGTTATCATCATCCCCTTTGCTCATCTCTTTCCTCCTTTTTAACCCCCCCTCTCCCCTCATCATTTGCTGGAAGCATCAGTTCTGCTATAAGTTTGCTAGTTTTAACTTTTTATTATTCCTGGTCTTTGAAGGTCAATATCAAATCTGTATTAGGATAAAAGTTAGTATTTTTCTTATCTTTAGGATACCATGAGAAAGCTGGTGATATAGAAAGTCACAGAAATATGTTTCATGAGACATTATCGCAGTAAGTAGAATATGGCCAAACAATGAATTCTGCAATTTCCTTTAGAAAACATTGATGAAAATAGCTATTTTCAAATAATAATTAATTTAGGGATTTTTTTGATATGTAGATTTATATCTAGTGACTTATGAGCTGTGTGACTATGTAATTTTGTTAATGAAACAAGCTCATCTTTTAATTTAAAGCCATAGAAATAGTACAAAAGAAGTTTAAAATGAAATGTTTCATTCTGGATTTGCTTTACATATTGTATATTGCCTGTTTTAAAATAATTTGGTTATTTTCTTTCAGAAGTCATCTTTGAATATAACTATTCTAACATTTAATTTTTATTGTATTACTTTTTGTCATGTAATATTGGCTTACAGCATGATATGTGATTTAGAGGTTTAGGTTCATGCCCCTTCAGATGTATATTACAACATAATACCTATTGCCAATATTTCTAAAGTCTTCCACCTTAGTCTAATGGGTGCCCTCCATACTTTGCTACCAACCCCCACCCTCCCTCTCTGGTAACTTCCATGTCAGATGTACCAATGTCTCTGATATGTTCTCCAGTCAGATTTCTAGAGTTTATTTCAGTTCAGTTTTGTCTGTTTCTATGTTTTGTTTTTATTTCATATTAGAGTGAAATCATCTGGTATTTGTCTTTCTATTTTTGACTCATTTCACTTTGTATAACCCCTTACAGTTCCGTCACATTATCACAAATGGCAAGATTTCTTCAGTTTTTATAGCTGTATTTCATTGTTTATATATAATAATCTTAATTTCTTCATCTGTCCTTGGGCATTGAGGTCATTTTTTTT
Source organism: Uropsilus gracilis (assembly GCA_004024945.1). Lineage (NCBI taxonomy): Eukaryota > Metazoa > Chordata > Mammalia > Eulipotyphla > Talpidae > Uropsilus > Uropsilus gracilis. The sequence continues at coordinate 56,630 of PVHY01006928.1, read as the reverse complement.
TTTTAACTTGGCTATTGTCAATAATGCTGCAATGAGCATAGGAATACATATATTCTTGTGAGTTATTGTTTTTGTATTCTTTGGCCATACCTAGGTTGCATCATATATTAGTTCAAATTTTAATATTTTGAGAAACCTTCATACTGTTTTCTGTAGGGACTGGATCACTTTATATTATCGTAATGCTTAAGTAATCCTTTTTCTCCAAATCTTTGCCCAAACTTGTTGGTTCAGTCCTTTTGATATGAAAGCTACTCACAGGAGGGAGGTGGACTTTCATTTTGATTTTCATGTGCATAACCCTAATGATAAGAAATATTGGGCTTTTTTCATGTGCCTGTGAGCCATTTGAGTATAATTTTTGAAGAAGTATCTATCTGGTTCTTCTGCCTGGTTTTTGATTGATTGGACTGTTTCTTTTCTGTTGAATTGTGTGTTCTTTATAGATCTTGCATATCAGCTCCTAGTCAAATGCATGATGCACAAAAATATTTTCCCATTCAGTGGAGTGTGTTTTTGCTTTAATGATCATTTCTATCATGATGCAGAAGCTTTTTAGTTTGATGCAGTCCCATTTGTTCATTTTTTCTTTTATTTCCTGTTGAAATTTCCAAAGATTTCATTGAACCAATATCAATGGAGTGCTTTGCCTGTGCTTTCTACCATGTATTGTATTGATTCAGGTCTGACTACCAAGTTTCTAATACATTCTGAATTAAATTTTGTGCATGTTGTGAGACAGTATCTAGTTTAATTCTTTTGCATGTCACTATCAAGTTTTCCTAATACCATTTGTTGAAGTAACTTTCCTTTTGTTATTGTGTACTCTCATTTACTTTCTTATAAATTTACTGTACATGCAAATGTGGACTTTTTGTGGTTTTCACTTGTATTCCATTGACTTGTGTGACTCTCTTTGTTTTTAACAAACTGTTTTTGATAGCATATCTTTGGACTAGAGTTGGGAAGTGTCATGCTTCCTTTTTTGGTTAAAATTACTTTGACTATATACTGTTTGTGTTTGCTTTGTTTTGTGCTTTTGCTTAAGTTTCAGTGTTATTACTATTTTTTTTCACCAATGTCATTGAAACTTAAATTGTAACTGACAGATAATGCTTTTAGGGTGTGACTCTAACTGGTATACCAGAAAACATTCCTCTGCTTTTTTCTCAGAATTTGAAAAGACAATTCCACATTGCAGAATTTACTAAGGAATATTCATTCTTAGGTATCCTACACATTGAGATTATACTTTTAGGCAGTTTTAAAAATGTCATTGTATTTTCTAAAATATTTTTGCTGGTTTTTTCTATATCATTTAGATATACAAATCTGGTGTTTCAGACAAACTGTCACGGCTCCAACACTTAATCATGTTTTTCATTGCCTTTTTTCATTGAAATAATTTGGTATTATATTTCTTCCTCCTCTGGGTTCTTATGATGACCCATATAGGTGTGGGGAATAAAGACTCCTTAGGAATTCACAACCTTCCTTATCTGTAATATTAACTGTATCCCACTGCAGCGCAACCTTGTCACTTCAGGATATTTGACTCAATATAATCATGCATTGCTAAAAATTAATGATAAATTAAGAGGTGTGGCATTTGTTTTTAAACTTTAAGTCTCGTGGTTTAAGACTATCTTGCTTACTTTCTGAAGACCTGATGAACAATTTTAGCCTATAAGAGAATATATTCTGAAATTGGTAGGAAAAGTTAGTAATTCATAGGTTAAAAAAAAGATAAGAGAAACAAAACAAGGAAATATATCTTTCAGGTTCAATTTCCTTAGTGGTAAAGTGGTTCAGTCAGCCATTTTTAAGATTCAATCAACAGAAGTTCAAAACTTCTGACCACTGGAAAAATAGGGGTTTCCCGTATCTGCATATTGTGGATCATTTCTTGAATAACAACAGCATTAATAAAACATTTATAGTTTGTCCTTAGATCAACCTATCATTAGAACCAAAATATAATTATCTGAAAGAATTGTATTCTGTTTTGTATATTCTTCTTTTAAAATACATATTTTTAAATGTATTTATACAATGCTGGCAAACATTTTTGCCAGAGGATTACAAAGTTAACAGAGCTCATCTGTCATGAGGAATGCTCTTTTTCAAAGAGTTATAGTTTAAAAAATCAATAAAAAACACTTAAAATGTGTAAATTTCAAGGTTATCATTCCATATTAAAAGTAGACAATATTTTTAAATTTAATACCTATTTTTTCCTCTAAGATTACATTGCATTTATTTAATCACATATATCATATATATTGCACAGAGAACATCTTAATTTAAAACAGCAAAAATTTTACAATATTCAAATATATTTTAGCATTTTTAAATAGTAGAATTTAATTTTTTAATTAATTTTTTCTTAAAATCAATTCTGGTATATCTTTAATTATTTTTTGCTGCCAAAAATGTGAAAATAGAAAAAGGAACAATGTTAGGAAGTATTTCTATCATCTAAAATATGTCATTAGAATATTTCCTTTGCCTCTGTACATAACTTTTATTTCCAACTCTGACCCAACACTCAAAGTGTAGTCTACCATGTGGAAGTATGATTATGTTGAATATATCATCTTTTGCAGCTGCAATTTTGAAAGAAATATTATGTAGTATGAAATGGTGGTTCATATCCACGACTAGGAATTGTATGGAAATTAGCATTCCCTTAGGGAGGTGACAATTTGGGAACCTAAATATATATCCTCCTAACATCAGGACACAACTGTGGGAAAGAATGAGACAGTTGCCCTACACCCTTGATTTCTTTGTTTACAGAAAACCATGATTTTTTTTTTGACTGGATTTTAAGTCAGTAGTTCTCAGTCACTCATTAATATTTTCCTTTTACTCCTATAACAGTGTTTATTTGGTGGAAATTATGTACATGTATATGTATTAATTGAATATATGTTTACATGCTTATATATATTCAAATAAAAATTGATATTATGCTTATTATTATTATATTTTTATAAACTAAATTTGTGAATATGTATTTGTAATAGAATATGTAGAGTTCTGAATTATCAGAGAACTAAATAATTACAAATCTGTTGTGATATTAATCATCATAATGGCATTCATAAATTACAAATACTGAGAATATTTTAGCAATTTCAGTCCTCAAAACACATATCTAAATGAAATTTTCTTATATGGTAAGCAATGCATTAATAAAAAGCAATATAACTACAATTTTCTTCTTTATATAAGAAACTCTTTGAAACAATAGATATTCCATTTGCAAAAAAAGAAACATGGAAATGTATCTCTGAATAAATGATAATATAGGAAGAACCAATCATTGAGAAACTTGGTCTCAAATTGACCACCATTTTTAGGAATCTAATATTAATATATACCATGGTTAAGACTATATTTTAGCCAATTTGCTACCTCATAAATCACAGACTAGTATCAATAAAAATTTGATTTTATAATAACTAAATCCATTCAACTTTGACAACAATTTTAATTTTTTATTATTTTTAATATTTACCTAATAATCCAAGAAAATACTTTTTGTTTTTGATTATATCAAGCATAATATCAGAATGTAAATGTGACATTTCTAGGGTGTTACAAGAAATACCAAAATGTTGAAACCAAACTCTTTCATATTATTGTATATTTAAATATTCTAAATCTAAAATCAAAGCAATTGACTATAATTTGACAAGAAGTTAGAGATATGCTTAGCACTTTTAATTCTTTTCTTGTATTTTATCAACTGTATCAATATTATTTTGCCTAGCTTCATTCCTTTTTCTTAAAAATAAACTCAATCTTTATAATTGTTTACAATTAAAATGTGCATTGATAAAAGTTAAGTATTAAATTAATATTTATACTATCAAATAAGATGTAACATTCATACATAGTATAGAGATTTTAAAATAATATAGAGATTTTAAAATAATGTAGTAGTTATTACACATGAAAATTTAATTTATGTAATTGGCTTTTATAATAATATTTGTATTTCTCATAGCTGGAGCTAAACTCAAGTACATTTTTTGGTGTAATGTCTTCTTCAAATATTGGCTTGCTTTATTCAGGTTGGTAATTTATTTATCAATTTAAAACAAATCATGAATTTTATTTAAAAGTATGCCTTTCACATTATGCAGCTTTGTACACTGTAATAAGAAATGCAGAAACTAGAAGTGAGGTTTTCAGAGGCTCTTTAACTCGCAGTGAATCTGAATATTTTCTTCTATCTCTTGGAATTTTATTCTGGATGAAAAATAAGAAGGAAATCGTCTCAGAGAAGGTGAGATGAGCAAGATGGGAAACAAGGTTGTGCGCTTCAACATCATTCTGTCTTTTGTCACTTAACAGTTCTGGCTGTTATGTCCTGAAATGGTACATTCTCCCCTTGCCCAGAATTAGTATGGATTAAGAAATGTGACCAACCCTGAATTTAGATGCTAAGAACTAAGAGAAACTGTGTAGATATTGTAATTAATGTATGTGCACAGATGAGTGTGTAGATGTTTTAGGCAACTTCAGATTTTGAGGAGATGAGAAAGATAGCAATCAAATGTGATAGTGAAAAAAATCTGGATATTCCCTGGAATATAACTTTGGAAGGGGAAAAGATTTTCCTCATACCTAAATTGGAAGGAAGAATGCTAATTTTTGATGACATTACATTTTGTATTCATGAAAATTAATAATGTGTCTTCAGTTTTAATTGTGTATTTGATTGCCAGTTCTGTTAAATTTTTTCCTAGTATGCTCAAAGTTTCAACGAAGTTTGAGATTCCAGGAATAACACAACATTTATAATACATATCAGCATAAAAGTGTTAAATCTATACATTAGCAGAAACAAAATATAACAGTAATTATTCTTCCATTAAAATTCCTTGATTTTTACATATGCTTTATTTCTAAAAAACAAACAAACAAACAAACAAACAAAACTTTCCATTTTCACGTTTCTAGACCTGTTACCAACTCTAAGTGACTTAATTAAAAGATATTTGTCAAATTAGTACTTATAGTTGACCCCCTGAATACAGAATCCCCAAATGCACTGAAAGAGTAAACTTTGTTCCTCTTGAAAAAAGTTTTGGGATGTATTATGAGGTACACAAGTCCCAAAATTCTAACCCATGTTGTTCTATTTCTAAGAAATAACACCAGTCTGTGTTGCTTTAAAATTATGTCAATCCTTGGCCAATAGACATATGAAAAAATGCTTGACATCACTAACAGGGAAATGCAAATCAAAACCATCTTATGCAAAACAATAAGATACCATCTTACACCAGTAACAATGGTTCATATTTTAAAAAAAGGACAACAACAAGTGCTAGTGTGGATGTGGAGAGAAAAGAACACTTTTACACTCTGGTCCAGCCACTGTGGACAGGTGTGTGGAAGCCCCTCAAACAACTGAAAATGGAACTACCATTAGATCCAGGAATCCCATTTCTGGGATTCTACCCAGAAGTCACCAAAACACGAATTCAAAAAGACGTTTGTACTCAGATGTTTATTGTAGCACTATTCAGAATAGCCACAATATGGAAACAACCCAAATGCCCCAAAACTGATGAATGGTTGAAAAAGATGTGGTATATTTACACAATAAAATACTAGTCTGCAATCAAAACCGACAAATATGAAGCATTTGTGATAACATGGATAGACCTGGAGGGAATCATATTAGCCGAAATAAGTCAGAAAGAAAAAGACAGAAATCATATAATCACACCAGTAGATGGGATATAGGAATAATAAACCAAAGGACAAGAAAGAGTCAAAATAAGCTGAAAACAGAACTGGGGCAAGCAGGTTAAAAAGGGGGGGAGTGGGGAGGGAGAATTCAGGGAAGGGATGAGCACAATAATATATGATGGGAGGGAGAGCATTGGGAAATGCAATGATGTAATGTAATTATATATATATATACACATATAAACAGCAAAAAAGTAAATTTAAAAAAATTAAATTGACTTGGAAAATTTTTAAAAATAATTTTTCGATCTTAGAAATTATTATTATTACCACAATAATAAATGAAAACAATTCAAATGATCAATATGATAAAGTGTAAATGAAAGAAATGTTAAGAAGACATTTTATGACTTCAAGTGGAAATTTTTTCAAATTAGTGTTCTGTCTTATAGTTCATACCACACACGATAATATGTGTGTGTGTGTGTGAAATAATTACTGTCCACCTCCTTGAATTTTTCTTATAGTTCAATGGGTCCCCTAAGAGGGTTATAATAGCTCATTGACTGGTTTGTGGATTCATTTACTAAGTTATTTCTGGCCACTGGAATGTATACAGTTAACTTTTGGTTATTATTTAAGCAGACACTCTATGATTTTACCAGAGATTGTTTCTGTGGGAATAAATCTGTGTACTATTTGTCTAGTCAAAACCAGTATATGCTGACTTGGAATCAGTGGGGGATTGGAAAATTGATCTGGGGTTGAGAAGAAAAAGAAAGGAGAAACCTGCTTATTTTAAAAAACACCTAAGATAAAAAAATAAAGAAAATGTGCTCTTTATAAAACCCCTCTAGATAGAAGGTATTGAAATAATGTGTGCATGGAACTATTCCCAGGTAAACTTTGATCAATTGGAATTCTTTAAATGCATCAGACTTCTCCACATGCTTTCTGTAAAAAAAAAAAAAAACAAAAATTTGTCCCTTTATCTCTGATTATATTTCACCAATTATACTTGATCTTGGAGGTGACATAAATATGCATTTCTCAAGGCCCTGGAAATATTCTCATTTATATAATAAAACATGAGTATAAATTTAGGCACACACCAACTCAGAACATCTGTAGACTTAGTTGCAGTTTAATAATATTCAGTGAACAGGCCTGTAAAGGAAGTGGCATCAAAGGTGTCACAATATTAGATAATTCTTTAAAATCATATATCACAAATATTTTCATGGTATTTTCACATTTAAAAAATGAAGTTACCTTTTCAAATAATTACCTAAACTTAAAACTATTTTTAACAGGAATGGGTATACAATGAACTATTTTTAACAGGAATGGGTATACAATGAACCATAAATAAGTGCTAAAATCAGAGGCTAAATGAAAATGCTAGAGATTTCTCTTCTTTTTTCTTTCTCACAGTATTCTGTAAAAGAAATGGTTTTGATTTTGTTCTAGCAATCATGGCAACCCAATATATTTATGGGTTAGCTTTAGGTGTGAATTCATCTAATAAGTAATTTCTAATACTTCTGAAATTGATAGTGAAGTAATTAAACTAGTCAGCGAAATATAATTAAAAATATAATAAGGAACCACTTTTAATATCTGATCTGTGTGTTATTATAACTGGACATCACATGCAAGGAAGAAATTAAAATCTTAATACAACCAAACATATATACCTCACAAAAATTAACTATAATAAAATAAATAAATAAACTAAAATAAACTAAAATAAAAATAATAGACCTAAATATAAAATGCAAACTTTGAAACTATTCAAATACAACATAGAAGAATATTTAGATGAACTTAAATATAGTGATAAAACACCAAAGGTACAATCAATGAGGGGAAAAAAAGAGCTGATGTCAATTAAAAAAAAAAAAAACTATTCTATAAAGGACTACCTCAAGAGAATGATAAAATCAGCCACAGACTCAGAGAAAATATTGGCAGAAAAAATATATGACAAAGAATTATTGTCAAATATATAAAAAGATACACATAAAATATATAAATTTATATATATAATATATATAAAAAGATAATATATATATTAAAATCTAATAACAAATAGCAAATCAATAAAAAATTTCATCAAAAATTTGAGCTGAGACTTCACCAAGAAGACATTTAGGTGGTATGTAAGGATATACAAAGATGTACCACATCATATACCATTGAAAGTTTTGAAAGTATTGAAAGTTAATACAATGAGATAGTGCTGTATGCCTAATAGAATGGCAAAAATCTAAAATATTGTCAATATCAAATGCCACCATGGATGTGAAGCAACAGGAACTCTTTCATTTATAGCCACTTTAGAAAACAGTTTGAGAACTTCTTCCAAAACTCTTCTCATATGATCCAACAGTCATGCCCATTGATATTTATTTACGTAAATGGAAAAAGTCTTTTCACACCAAAACCAGCACAGGGATATTTATAGCAAATTTATTCAGAATTGTCAAAACTTTGAAACACACAGTGTATCCTTTAGCAGGTAAGTAGATATACAAAATGTTATATCTGCACATTGGACTATTACCCAGTACTAACGGGGAGGAGGGGCAGAGGATGGGAAGGAAAAGGGAGAGCAAGAGGGGGAAGAAGAGAAAAAGAAGAAGGGATTAATCCATCATAGACAGAGAAAATGTAAGGGTTTTTTTTTTTTGATAAGTTTAAGAAACTATCTATCTATCTATCTATCTATCTATCTATCTATCTATCTATCTATCTATCTATCTATCTGTCTGTCTGTCTGTCTGTCTGTCTGTCTGTCTGTCTGTCTGTCTATCTACAGATAGATAGATATATAGTATATCTATAGATATATAGATATAGATATAGATAGATATATAGTATATCTATCTATATATAGATATATCTATCTATATATATTATATCTCATATATAATTATATAAGATAAAATATAATTATATATTATATCTATATATATTATAGATATATCTATCTATCTATATATCTCATTATACAATTATCTGAATCTATAGAATTATAATACCAAAAATGAACCCTAAGATAGGCTGTAGACTTTGGGTGGCAATAATTATCAATCTTAACTTCATCACTTATAATTGCTTTGATGTAGGGCACTGATAATGGAGTGGGCTGTGTGTTAAGATTTGGGCTAGGTCACAACTTTGTCCTTCTTAATTTTCTTGTGAACCTAAAAAATAAAATCCAATTAAAAACTAAACCAAAATAAACACTTTGTGCTATTTCCTTTAAAGAGTCAAGTAAATTGAATTATAACAAAAGTAAATGTAATTTTAAGCCATTTTATTTTGAGACTCACAGGTCTCAAAGTAACACCTCAGAGTTATTCTGTCCCTGAAACTTTCTCAATGTTCCACATGAGTTTTTACAAGTTAATGGTATCCAATTATTAAAATAGATGATAATTCTGATTTTTATTTTTGAAAGTGAAAATGGAATTATTGTCAAACTAACAATTCCTATCTTAGACTAATTCTTGATTTTGTGTACTGGTGAACAACAAAAATAAAGAAAAATTTGAAAATTCCTGTTATCTAAGCTTTCATCTAAGCCTCTAATGTCATTCATTTACTAATCTCTTTTCACAATTGATAACCCAGATAGAGAAAATTCTGAGTGATCTGTTTTCTTTCCTTGTCCCTGCCCTTTTTCTTTTTAATATTACTGATCAACAGTGGAAAAACTCAGAAGTATAGAGGAAAATAGACAGGAAATGCAATTGAATTTCTCTAAGTTAGTCAATTAACATTTAGCAGAAATTAGAAAAGATTTCAAAATGGAAAGTTTGTGGTTTTCAAACCATCTTGTACTGAAATACATGAGACAAATCTGGTTTCTAAAATGTGCTTGAAGTCTTGCGTTACTTCTCATAACATTTAAAAAATTGTTAGTTAAGGTAACAGTGACTTACACTGTATGATACAGAAGTATAGGACTCTACCTCTTCAAGTGTTTTACCACACCAGACCCACTAAGAGCACATCCACAGTCCCTAGTTTATCTATTGTATTTCCTCCTTCCTTTTTCTCTTTGTCCACCCTCTCCCTCTTTGATAGCACTGGGGTATTGTCAGATTTCTAGTGATTGTCTTTAGTTTGACATTTCCTGAATGTCTTGTCTTGTTCTAATTCTCTATATCCCATCACTTCCATTTGTTATTTTTTCTTTTCCCTTTTTTCAATTTTTTGAAGGGTAAGGAGATAAATGTTATATGATTTATGACATATATTATAAGACATACAATCCTATAAAGCAACCAATTCTGTTTCTTGGTAATGGTTAATTCTGCCACCTGTAACCACTAATATTTCTCTTAGACTTATCTCAAAGAGAATTCAGAATTTACAACTAATATAAATGGACATTGGACAGATGACTAGGCAACCCCCTTCCACTATGAACAGTAAATACTCAAAATTTTTCAGTTTTATGCATGCATATCCTAGTGGAATTATGAATTGATCATTCCCAAAGGGAATAAATTAACCTGAAAATCTTCCTTTAACGTATGAGTTGTCTAACCCATAGGATAAAAAGAATATTTTCCTTCTTACTAATGATATTTTATGATAGTATTATTTATATTAATACTCAGTGTGTAATATTCTAGGAACGATTCCATTTGTCTTATATTAAGAGTCTTGATGCTGAAAGAAATTGGTACTGTTATAATCACAATTTTCCTGCAGCTCTGGAGTATGAATGAACTTTTTCTAAGTGGCATTTCCATCACATGGATTGAATTTTAAAGCATTTTTTCAAGAGCAATCAGACATTAAAAAGTTATGCTACTGACTTGGTATGTGTTCAATGTCAAACCACTTTTTCCATTGACAGCTTGAGAAGATTGTAAAACCATTAAAAAATTTAAACTTGTGCTCAAAAAGAGCTTTCTACAGTTGGACTGCTTTTAATTTTCTCTTTCTAGTCAGTGAACACCTGCTTTTTTTGCATATTGGACCAATATAAATCTTATTGGATTTAAAAAAAAAACTCATTTTGGAACTCAGCTAAAAATAGAAACTTCATATATTAAATATCTGAATACTGGATAAAATGAAAGGGGTAGTACTATAGATTTCACATAATTGTAAGTACATACTTGTTAAGACCCAATTTTTTAAAATTATGTATTTAATTGCTCATGATAATAGAGTATTTAAAGGAAGAATGGTTTTATTTATTTCAGAATGTTGGAGACTCTGGAAGAGTATGTTAGGGTGTAGTTTGGCCTGATTCTATTATTACTATGAGTTTTTCTAAGCATATTTCCCATCAATCTGTTTAATAATGATTCCTCTAAAGTCCTGATTACTTAATTTTATACACTAGCAAATCCTATAGAATGTATCACCTTGTAGACAAATAGCCAGTAATTATTAAGTTTAATTAAAATAACTAAAGTTTTAAACTGAGGTTTTTTTCAACAATTAAATTTTGAGCACTAAATTTGTATCAGGCACTTATTTAATGATTTAGTCTCAAAGTTAAAAACATATCCTATCCTTAACTTATAGTCTTAATGAGAAGAATGACAAGCATGTATTAGTAATCAGGTTTGGCAAGGGATATGCCAGAGCTAGTTCTTCAGTCTGGATTTTATAAGAACCTGAGAAGCACAAGTGGATTGATGATTGATTTATTGATAGATATTGATATTATCTATATAACTCTATGTCCAGATGACTTTTTACATAAATTTCAGTGCACTTGAAAGTTAATTTCAGGCCACCACTATTTTAAAATAGCCTACAAAGCAACCCTAACATACAAAAGGTTTATAGATAGTGTGCTTTGAGGCGAGCAAGGTGTTAAGAAAATTGTTCTAAATTCCACCTGGTAAAAATAGAAAAGTTGCTACATAAACGGAGATTTAGAGTGTTTTTTTTTTTTTTAAGTTAGTCAGAAGAAGGTGTGATGAAGGGAATTCTTGGCAAAAGTGAAAGAAAATGGCTAATAGGGGGAGGGGAGAGTGAAATATTTAGGAAACCAGAGCTGTGATTAGCATTTAGAGTATATTAGGCAAATCTGACGCTGTCCCAAGCAAACATCAGATATGTTATATAAAAGGGGCATATAATTGACTCTTCAACATTCATCATACTTCAGATAATTATCACAAACTGATAGATAGGCCTACCAGAATAATTTTATTTCTCCTCTGAGTGACTCAACTGTAAGTTGACCTAAACTAAAATCAATGAAAAACTCCCTCTAGCTACACGGGGGAAAAAAACAAAAAACAAAACCAAAAAAAAAAAACAACACTTTTTTTTTCTTCCCAACTACAAATATGATAAAAGGTATATTCCATAGTTAACTTCTGGAAGTCCTCCTGTATCCAGAAGTGAACCAGATAAAAGAAAAAAACTAACTGATAAGAGGTTTCAGGATGAGTCAAGAAAACCTAGAATAAGAACTAGAACCCCGATTCTTGTGATGAGATAAATAGATAAATGAAATGAGATAAATAGGTAACAAAGATAAATAGGTAATAAAGGAAAATTAACAGGACTCAATACTGTACAAATTCTTTACTTTCTCAATTTAAACCTAACTAGAGCTCTCCTATTTGTAGGAAGGAAACTAAGGTTCAAATAGATTATATTACTTTCCCAAAGTTCTTTGATAGTAAATAATTGAGTAGAAGAAACAGTTTTGGTTTATCTGATTCTGTAACCCTGTAAGATTCTGTAAGATAAGATTCTGTAAGTATGTAAGTCACCTTTGTGTTTTCCATGAAAACATCAATATTGAAAATTAATCTAGTGATGCATATTCCTATTCTTGACATCTGCTTTGAAAATGTTGAGCTGAAGACAAAACTTCATAGTGTAAATTTATTGCACTTACCTTTGGACCCAAACCATATCTCATCTATTAAAAGTGAAACATATAGCTTATTTTAGAGCCAAATAGTCCCATCACTATGTCATGATATACTTTAAAAAATTTCCTGTTGCCACAGCTGCAAAGTGTCATATATAATAAAATTTTAAATGAAAACAAAATAAGCCAAGACAAAAGGTAGAGGTTTGATATTTGATAAACGTATAAAATGATATATTTTTCTCATCTAAAACATTCTTATGCCTATTGAAACTTTAAGCTCTCCTTTTTATAACTGAAATTTTTGCCACAAAATGTTCAGTTTCATCATTATTTTACAAAAATAGATGTATGTCTGCAATACTCATCAGTCTCTTCCTAGAGCATGCTAAAATTATTTTATGAGAATATGTTTTATTTACGTATGATTCCTTTGGCTTGAATTAGAGGTTCTCTTAAAGTATAAGAATGTTGCTTCTTTAGTAAGTGATTGAAATTTGAGATATAATAATTTATAACAAAAGAAAAATATTTGCTATGTAGTTCCATCTCTGTAAATTATAAGGACTCAGTAGTATGTCTTTTACAAGAAAAATTTTGTGCACATTTTAAATTAATTTTGGTTATATAAAATAAAACAATAATCTTTAAAAAAAACTTAAAAGGATACTAATGCATTACTCTATCAGACATACATTTTGATATGAATTAGAGAAATTGACTTTTTTTCAGTTTTCAGTTTCATTCAATATCTAGGTCTATAGTACTGAGATTTCTTAGAAATACCCATTCAAATTATTAACAGCTAAATGAGCTTTTGGTTTTACCAAATAGGAAATAAACTAATTGAAAATTTTAAATTTAGATATCTTGCTTTGAAATAATTTGTACAGCTGGAAAACATGTCTGTTTAACATTATCATTTAAACATTAGATGCACGAACAGTAACAGAAATAGAATCTATACTATCATTTTGGGGGATTTATAAAAAGGTCATTAGTGTATCTTAAGTGCTATAATAATTGCACTTTTGTTACTCCCCCAATAAAAATTATTTACATATACACATAATATAACTAGTTCTCTATGGTTGTATACATGTAACCTACTATATGTGTTTTGGCTACAGTAGCAACATTAAGTGACATAATTTCTTTTGCAGTCATAGTTACATTAAAGACCTCATCAGTGTTCTGTGACTATTACTGTCAGTTGCAGCCTGATTGGGCACTATTATGGTGGAATTTAGAGGGAAAGATGATAATGTGAAAAGACACATCAATAAATTTCTTACTTTTCCTTCATAAATTTTCAGGCTAATCTTGGGTTTACTGTCTTAAAGAAATTATTTAAAAAAACTTTTTAGGGAATATTGGTTTGCAAAACTGCATATGATTCTGAAGAATATTTTTAATTTTCCCACCCAAAAAGATCTGTACCCACATTTCCTCATATACGTTATACTGTGATAAAGAACTTTGGAGAGAATGGAATGATATGTTATTTGTAAGGAACATTCACCTAGATTTCATGAATTCCTAAACATGAATATTATTTATACTCATAACTTCTCCCTCCTAAGCTAAACAAAACATGTAACTAAAAGTGAGAGAAATCTCTTCAGATCCTTCTGAGGCCTTGGAGTGGATATTAATGAAATGATAGCAAATATCAATATTGCATTGAAAATGTAGTACTAGGTTTGTTGGTTATATAAGAGTTAAATTTTGTTATGGTCCATTAACAAGTTACTACTAATATAACTTAGGATTTTTGGGGTCATTTTTGTTGTGGATAGCCTTTATGTCCTTTGTAAGTAAAGAAGATGGAATTAAACTAGCTCTAAACTATCCTCCGGTTCTAAAATTTGTTATTTTACTTGTCAATCAATTTCTACCAAGGTTTGAATTCTGGTGATGCCAAGAAATTTTTTTTATGAAAGACTCCAGTAAATCATATGCTAATGAAAGAGGTGGAATAGGAGAGAAGGCAAAAGAGAGTGATAAAGGACATTTGCTACTACAAATTCATGTTAATATATATAGAATCAAATAAGGAAAGAAAATTTTTTTGGTTTTGTGTTAGAAATTTGAATGTGCTATTTTTTCATTGTTATTCTAATATATAATGTATTCCCCAAAATGATATAAACTGGGAGAGAAGGCAATCGCATGAGCTCTGTAGTGTGCATATGAAGGACTCAAGACAATGGAGCTCTGTATTCTTCTCCTTTAACAGTATAGCAACTCATGTTTCTTGGACAATAGAAGGTGTCATGTGATACTCAGAAGTTTTTTTGTCATACATAATTTGAGAACACCTTATACTGTTCTGACCCCAGCTGAAGATTAAACCTTGCCATTGATAAAAATAAATATATCCCTCACCCAATCTCTGCTTTCACACTTGGAAGAAGAATTGGTTTCAAATTTACTATAAGTCAAACCACTGAAGATTCTATTTGTCCGCGACAATACCTTGGTTTATGCTAGACATTACCGAGCAGCCTGTGTAAACTGTCTTAGATATAATGTACTCCATATGCTTCACCACACTGCTGAGGCAGACACTGAAACTTTCACATTTGAATAGGTGCAGATTAGTTCCAATATGGAGACAGCACAATAACACAGTTTTAGGGTAATGGATGTTATGTGGAAAGGGGAACAATGGTTCCTAAGGGAAAGATATACAAAATTAATGCATTTGACACAAGCCACTAATAGAAAGTTACTAGTTACATCATGTATGTGCATAATAGACAGTGTAACAAGTAAAAGGTTAATTCAAACCACAAATGCTTTTTGACTTAAAAAGACATATTTTAATTGTATATATATATAGCAATATATTTTCTTTATTATAAAGTGATATACATTCATTATTCAAAATTATAAAACAACTTTGAAATATTTCAAGAAATACAAATTGCTACTAATATTGCCAACAGGAAATATTATAACATTAATAAATTCAAACTGTTGTCATTTTGAGTTTAACTTTGATGTCATGACTAACCATGTAGTGAGCTTAACAAATAGATTATACGTACATGATAAAAGATGTAGGATGTACTTGTATTGGAATTATCCTTTACATTTTTGTAATGTACTTTTTTTCATAATAAAAAATAACTGATTCCCATAGTCTATTACTTTAGGATGTGATTTTAAGTTGTACTTTATTTATCACAATGATTTTCCATAAAACATTTAATAAGTTTTTATTTGTTGATATATTATCAATAGAATAAATATCACATCAGAATGACTATACATGCCTTTTAAAAATCGGAATATTTCTTTGAAATATGAATTCATCTAGAACTAATTAAAAATCAACATTTGCTCACTATAAATTTTGTTTTGGTAATTGATATTACTATACTCTTTCCAGTAATATATGAGATCTATTTTCCTAAATCCTTGTCATCTTCCCTAAATTCACCAATTTGGTAGGTGAAAATGCTATTAATTTAACTTACAATATTTTTATATCTCTTGATTTTATTTATTTCTTCTATAATACAGTATCAATGTGTGTTCTTACTAATTTTCCTACTGGAAAATCTGGTTTTCTGGCAACAACTTGTATAGGCATTAGGTACTTTTAAGATTATATTAGATAACTAACTGTGCTATTCAGACCTTACATATTTTTTAATTTTGACTCTTTATAAATAGAATATAGAAGATGTATTACATTATATTTTCTCACTAAAAATCTTTCTATATTCATGTCTTGTGAACTTACTTTATTAAAAAACTAGAAAATCTATAAGAATGGAAAATTAGAAGACACTCAAAAATGTGGTTCAAATATTCACCCCAGGATACCAGTGTATCTCTTAAAGAAATTAATGAACAACAACAACAACAGAAACAGGAATGGCATTTCAAGGGAATTTTAATGGAGGTATACATTGGAGAGATCAGTTCTTTTCAGTTTCTACCCCCAGATTTTTTATTTCTTGTCAGTACCAGTTGCAAACTTGTGGTAGAAGAGCTAAAATAGGGGTAAATAAGAAAAGGTTAACAGGTCTCCTTTATTTGCATTCACTCTGCTTCTCACTCTCTACTTAATATAGTTGACTTCTAGAAATGAATTTCCTTAAAAAAATAAGGTTTCTGATAATTTAGGTTTTGCAACTAGTGCTCTAAAAAGTTTTCATATTTTATGTAAAATTAGCTTGTTATATCAGATATAATTTTAAATTATTCAAAAACCTTTCTGGAACTAGAAAGATTGAATTTTTAAAGAACACAGAGTTTAACCAGTTTATTAAGAGAGAAGATGCATATTCATCTAACATAGTTATCTCAGATAATTGAGGTATAGATGATAAAGTGATGTCTGGCCATTATGTAACAATTAGCTTACTTATATACTCATTATACTAATAAAGCATAAATTATGTATGTCAATGTTGTCTTAAATTTTTAATATAGTTGTTCTAAGGGTATTTTCCCCCACCATTAGTATATCTAACTATTTGGAGTTGAAAGATTTGCATTTTTCAGCAGAATTGAAGGTTGATTTATTAGAGTTGTATTAACCCATTATACAGTTGTTAAAGAAATGTCCATTATCTTTGAAACAAGGAATATAACGCCAGTCAAATCTAAAAATAAAGTCATTACATGTACTATATAGTTCTGCAAATTCATAGTAAGTACTATAGCTATACAAAACCATATAAAGCTTCTTTCTTAGAATATAGTAACTTTTTATTATGACAAAGCATTTTTTGTAATTTTCCCTAATTTCTAGTTGTATATATGGAGAAGTTTTTTCCACCATATTTTGAAATAAGTAGAAAAGCCAAATGAAATAAGTGCAACCTAAATATATCATCATTTTATGTAAAATGTTAGAACACAACAAGTTGCATGTATCATTAACACATTATTTAAGCGAACATCTGTGGGAACTTGTGTCAGGATAAGATATCACAAGTTATTAGTGTATTAACTGAGTAACAAATGAAATGAATGGCTTGATATAAGTAAATGCTTTAAAATTTTCTTACATGGGTATTTTTTAAAACAGTTCGAGATCCACAAAACTCATGATAATTAAAATGTCATAATGTTATGATCTATCTTTTTTACATGTACTTATTGACTCTAGTTGACTTGCTAGTTTGTGTTATACCATTTGTCAGCATGATAATAGAAATAAATATTTATTTAGAGATGAGGGAATTTGGATTAACCTAGTCATCACCAAAATTCTTGTAAGTTACAAAATAAAGACTCAACCCAAGGCATCATCTTCAGAATATGTACTACTAACCATTTTAGAATGAATGGTATTGATTTAAACTAATATAGAGCATCTGATAGGGATTGAATCTAATTTTACACACAGGTCATTGATATGATGACATGATCGCAGACACCTCAAGAAAAATTTCCCAAAGACTTTGAATCACTCTCAGTACTTATAGATGCAGCTATTGTTCCAATTCCAATGAAAATTTAGACTGGAACCTCTATTATAGAGCAAAAAATAAATAAAGTGTGTAAGGTGAAATAAAGCAAAACAAACATCCCTTCATTTAAAATCTCTTTGCACTCATATTGCACTAATGTGATTTACTACTTGTATGCTAAAATCTAATGATAGAGTGAAACTTGTACATGGCAAGTGCTCCTTTGACTATATTTACTGAACACTTACTCTGTACCAAACAGTGTGCTAGAACACTCAAACGTAAGATGTAAGGAAGATTCAAAGAATACACAGTTTAGTGATGTGAATTAAATATTTTAGGAGCAAATTTAAAGTTCCAATTCCTGGTATGGCAGAAACACTGCTCACCAAATAATTCCTTGCTCCAGTATATTTTTTCAGTTCCATTGCTCATTTCCTGCCTCAGGAGCCAACTGTCTTTTACCAGAATATGCAGGAATACAAACTTAACTTTTGTGAAGGCAGTAAGATGTTAGAGGTTAACAGCTTGTGACACATTGTCTAGTCTATCATGAATAATGCACCTGGCTCCTCTTCAAAAAGAGTATTACAAAATGAACTCTTTAAAGAATATGTACAGTTAACTAAATGTGATGATCCTGATGCTCAGAAAAATAACTTAATGTCTTTGCATAGGATGTTTTGCCACTCCAGGAATTTCCTGTGTTTCCTTGAGATCTTGCTCTTGAGGTTTCCAGGTGTGGTACCACATTGTGAGCTACTAATCATGGGGTCAAGAGGATCAACTTACAGAGAGCCTTCAGGTCCTACATCATTTTGACAGATATGTATGTACTTTGGTAACTATTTGTGAGAGGAGGGGGGATAAAAGTAAAAGGTTAAATGGCATCCTCTAGATCAGCACTTTCTAAGAGTCATATAATGCCATTCACATGTAATTTAAAATAATCTAGAAGTTATAGTTAAAAGCAAAAGGAAAATTAATTCTGATAACATGTAACAATGTATCCAACAATTATCATTTTACAATATAATAGACATAAAAGCATTTAAAATGATATAAAGCCTTTGATCTTAGATATACATGTTAATGTTAAAGGACATCATAACTTGGACTAACCACATTTCAGATCCTCAGTAACCAATTGAGTCTGCTTTCAATCATGCAGCTCTAGGTGTAACTGAAAATTTATTCTGTATTTACTGAATTCATGTTGTCAGGCACACACAACATTATCTAACTTATTCATTTTGATAGTTATTTTAGTTAAAAAGAAAGAATATACTCACAGAGTTGAAGTTGATAAAAGATTCAAGTCCATTCTCTATACTAGCTATGGAAGTGGGGAAATACTGTAGGCAAGTAGACCACAGTGGGGAATCCTTGGGAATCTAAACAAGAAAGAAGCCCACAAATTAAGTGATGGCTTTGGTAAAGGAGTGAAGGAAGGAGTTAATTAATATTAAAGCAGTATAACTGGGACTACTCTGTTTTAAGACTGACTGCAGATAGGGGGTCAGGAAGGAGAAACTTAACAGGATTTCTTCCTACTCTTACTTTAGTGATTGACTAGATGGTGATGCCATTTAGAGAGAGATTAGCATGGACTTGTTGGCTTGAAGTTGCAATTTAGTAGTTTTTGATCACTGGAATTACCAGTACAGTGCAAGGAACATTTGATTTTAGCCAGGATTATGCATACTTGGTCACAAATGACACATGATAATTTAACACCTGCTCCCTATTTAAGAATGGTTTCCACCTAAAAGGGTCACACATGAATTGGCAAATCTTTAATATTAGAACAGAGAGAACGCAAATATATAATTCAATAATCTCAGATTTACAGTACCTACCATTTCAATTCTTCAGCATTAGTCTTTATATCTTTTTTAAAGATAATTATTCTGTGAAGTGAAGAATTTTTTAGAGGTTTGTAATTACGTATTAGTCTTTAGAACTGGAAGGGCAATTCTAACTCATACCACCTAGCCCTAAACCATTGACAGTATCTGTCAGAAGATGCCACCACTTTGGAAAAACTGATCTTAAAAATCCAAAGGGATTCAGCTGTTTAATTATAGCTAAATGACATTATTAACTGTGCAGTGGAGGTGACTGAGAACAAAACATAGAGGAATCCAAGCATCTCAAAACTTACTGACAAGCACTACTGACACACAGATGGTAACTGTTATGAAAAAAAGATGTAACAAGTATGCAAACAAATATAATTGTGCTACTTTTATTTCTTCATGTTCACTATAATATGAAAATACATAATTTGTTGGTAATATGGTATTTCTGCATTTGAATATGGGTCAAATTCGTTTAGCTTGATTTTGAATGTCTGAACAGACATATTAACCTCACTGTAACCAGCACACTTAATCATCTTTAATGAGTTATGTGTAGAAATGCTGCTGCAAATCCATACAGATGCTCTAGATTAGAAGAAAGACCTGTCAGGTTTCCCATTACTTGAGCTGCCCACTTCCAAGATAAGTAGTGAGTTTTCCAGGATTTTATCATGAAGTATTCCATGATTGTGATGACTTTTTCAGTCACAACTGTTTTCCTGTCCATCAGTTACTTATGCTTCAAGAATTGGTCATTACAAACATGGGACTGAACTAAGGCAGATCCTGCAGCACTGAGGTTATAAGGTAAGGGTTGTGCAAAATGAATATGCCAACTAGGGGCAAGAAAACTACTAGAGCCTCTCTGAGTGCTGACAAAGTTTTATCTAGTATTTATACCCTCTTTCATGGTAAGAGCATGTTTCACTTTGGTCTCAATTCTCCTTGTTGGTGAAAACAATTAGCTGGTAGATGAGGAATTACTTACATCAAGTTCCTGGGCTCCTAGCTGATATTCTTTCTGCATTCTGGCTAGCGATTCCACCAAAATTTCAAATTTTCTGTTTTTTCTTTGGCCTATTACATCCTTTAGCTTTCTAATTACTTACATCTTTTGAGACAAAAGCAGATAGTTGTCATTTAATCATTTCATTCATATTATAGTCTAATTTCATATTATCATTGCCATGCATAAAAACAATCTATTTTATTTCTCAAAGTCTTTCAAAGACTTGAGCTGAATCAAAGAGCAAATATTAATTTTTGGTGCTGGAATTTTGGAAGTGCTCTAGAATGCATTCGGTCTAATACATTTTCTTTTTTGAGTCACTGAAAGCTGTTGAAGAGGTTAGCCTATTCTCTTCCTGCATACTATTTTTTTTTAACCCAGCAGAAATCATGCTCTAAAAATAAATAAAATTTAGAAAAACATTTGACTACAATAAGTTTCAGGTTACAGATTTGTAAGATGAGAAGGCAGTGATTGTTTAGAAGCTCAGAGACTCACATGTGCAAACATGTCCAGCAATGGCCACATCTTTACCCAATTTTCCCATGAAGCAGATATGCTTGCTTGAAACTTTTTCAAAAAAGAGGTTTTTTTTGTTGTTGTTAGTTTTGTCAAAAAACATATGCCATATTTTAAACCTAAAACTATCTGGTTATTTAATTTTTTAGATTCTCATTAAACTAAATCAAGGCATCGGTTTACAATTATCATAAGTGCATGCAACTTACAAACTGCCCATTTTTATCATCAAATATTATTTGATCAAGAATTATTTTTAAGAATTATTTTCTTATCTTATTTCATCATGTTTTCACTTGCTAAGCATTTTTTTCTGGTTTGTCTTTGGCCGATTACATCCTTTAACTTTCTAATTACTTACATCTTTTGAGACAAAAGCAAATAGTTGTCATTTAATCATTTCATTCATATTTTAATCTAACTTCATATGATCATTGCCATGCAAAAAAAAAATCTATTTTATTTCTCAAAGTCTTTCAAAGATCTAAGCTGAATCAAAGAGCAAATATTAAACTAAAAAATATTCTGTTATATGAGATCATGTTTTTGGCCTTAACTTTTCCCATGTTTGGTACGCAAATATATACATTTTTCTTTGATTCCTACAAACAAAAATGTGAATATCAAAGGGAGCTGGTGTTTCTTTGCTGAATCTACATCATATTGATTAAAGTATGCAATTAAATATTTTGAAGAAGCTATACTAAGAGTTAAAGTAAAAGGATTTTATTGATTCAAATCGTAAAGACTCAATGAAAACAATGCTTAAAACTAAAATATGCAACAAATTGAAAGCATGAAGACATAAGAATAACCCAATGACAAAAAAACATAAATTAGTCACATTAAACTCCTCGAGCTGGAAAAACTATATAAGAATATAAGGTTTTACCTTTAATTCTTGTGTTTAGTTTCTATCGAATTTTGTTCTCTAAGATTTATGAGCTAGTTCCAAATTCAGTCCACTTACAAGTATAGCATTTCTTTTTATGAAATGGGGGAAAATATTTTATTTCCATAAAATTGAGAATAGAAATTTAATACATAAGAATTTGATGGCACAGGATATATAAACTAATATATAGACTTTTGTTATTGAACTGTCTAATATTATAGACCTCATAATTAAATATGTAAAGGAGACAATTTTTAACTTAAAATTTTAAATACATACCTTTATCAATAAAAATAAGATACACAGTAAATACAAATGAAAATATAGGAAATGGATGCAATTCTTGTCCATATGATTCACATCTGGCAACTGTGGAATAATTCTGAATTTAAAAGGTAGACAAGAGGAATTTCAATTAGAAGTTTTTAAAATATGAGATAGTCAATGTCTCTCTAATTTTAACATATTCCACTAAAAAGATAATTGAAATTTCATAAAATATATGTAGGAAGCAATTGAAACAACAAATAATGCATATATTTTGAATTCAAATGAAATCTTTTGAGTTTAACTTGCCAGTCATCATATATATTTTTGCAAGTTTCCTGAACATTATTTTTTTAATATGATGCTTGAAGAAAATCACCAATTTCTGAAAGAAATCTTGAATATAAATTTAGGAAGTGATAGGAATTAGATAAACAAAGTGTGTTGTTCCAGAAGTAATGTTTAAGTATTTACTTCTAGTATATGTAGAAACATAACAAATTTAATTGTGAAAACACTAAATAGTGTTACTTAAAAGTGGTAATCCACATCAAATGTCAACAAAAGAATATAGACTAAGTAATGGATGTTAGCAATAGCAATATTATCCCTTAAATTTTATGGCTAATTTCTGGAAAAGACATTCCTGGGTTTTGTAAAATAGGTAACATCTATAAATTAATTTTGGATATTTAGTAAATTTTATTATATGCTAAAAATTCTTTATCTCAGTAGAACTATGTGATAGGCATCACTGTCATTTCTTGCAGAAATGTAGCAGAAATGATATTCCTGTTATGAATAAAACTTTGAGGAAAACTCCAGTTTCACATTACTTTTCTGTGCTTATATTCATAACTACATATTACTAAATGAAAGTTATCTAGCGGGGAAAATGCAAAATAAAAATTAGTATCTGTAATAGGAATTTATTTAATTTTAAATATGTTTATTCCAGTCATATCTCAACAAACAAAATTATGGAAGAATGGCAATGTTTAGAATTATCATGATTATTCAAATAAAATTTAAACAAAAATATATCAGATTGTTTTATATAAGTTCTAGTTCCCTTAAAATAAGTCTCAACTTTAAAATATCTCTGTCCTTCCTATTGAATATCATTTCCATAAGAGGGAAAAATAGATATACAAAATTATTACTTTTGAAGAGTCTAACATATGTTTAAAATCAGTTTGATTACATTTCCTACAAAAGATTTACAGTTCACTTTTTTTTCAAATATTCAAGCTCTTTATAACGCGCTGTTTCCCATCAAAATCTTTCCTGGAATATTGATATTAATACAATATTTTTCAGGAAAATTCAATTATATTATTAAGGAGAGTTTAACATATGTGATTTAAAGTGAGCATATAAAACTTCTGTAGTAAGTTTTATAATTTTTACCATTCTTCTTGATGTAATTAGCTAAAAAGTTAAAAGGCAACTTTAAACTTGGGTTTTATAGACGTGAAGTCTGAAGTCGCTATTATAGAAAATATTAGTTTTTACCATTGATATTATATTAAAAATTGTCTATGGCCTGGAAAGTAAAAGTTAACATTTTATCTTATAGTCTAAGACATGAAAAAAATTAA
Source organism: Uropsilus gracilis (assembly GCA_004024945.1). NCBI lineage: Eukaryota > Metazoa > Chordata > Mammalia > Eulipotyphla > Talpidae > Uropsilus > Uropsilus gracilis. The sequence goes on along the minus strand of PVHY01006928.1, from coordinate 32,462 downwards.
AGACTGCAGTAACTACATATTTGAAAATTAATAAAACCTGAAGTCATATTTAATTTTGGAATGCATCAAGACTTCTGTTTTACTCCTTAATTTGAACCACATATTTTTCTTCCAAAATCATTTTTGCTATTTTATGCTTTGCATTTGAAATCTGAACTTTGTAATTTTAGTGATACTACATGTTTTGTATCTTTAAAAATACCTTTCCTGCCAACTGTTTTAATTATGTGCCTTTGAAAAGGGCTCCTTCCCGTTCTAACGTTTTCTAATTTTTCTTTCAGGGACTTCTTGACCTGTTCTCCAGAGACTGATTGACTGGGATACGTTGGAGAGATATCTTGGGACACGTTACATCTGACATGGTGAGTAAGGAAAAAAAAAAAAAAATCAGCACAATCACCCGGGCAGGTTGAAGACGTGACAACTCTGAAGGTAAGATGTTTGGTATCTCCTGGTTACCTGCAACAAACTGGCTAAATTCAAATTCATTCATACCTCAGCTGCTCAGAATCCTCTAAACCACTGCAAGGCAAATGAAAAGGACTTCCGGGATTTTTTTTTAATATATATTGATATCTGCAACTCAAAAGTGTATCTTTAGTTAATCTTGTCTGGCATTACCCACAATGCTTTCAGAAGACAACACTATATTATGTAAATATTCCTGGTTACTATTTGTTGAAGTGGTTGCCTAAATTTCTGTTTGGATAAAGCTTTTTAAAATGTTTTTCACTCAGACTTCTAGAGGAGCTACTCAACTGGGAAGTTTAATGCTGCTCTTTGTACTTCAACTTTTAATATCAGAGCACATATTGAAACCATAAACACAATGAAAATTCAAAAAATATTATGACGATGTTAGAATATGTCCCCCCTCCTTTTTTATCCTTAAAGAGCCAAGAGCGTGGGGAGTGGCAGGAAGAAACATTCTTAAGATCTAAACTCTGGAAACCATCCTGCGAGTGCTTAAACCCTTAGAAACGTGCAACCTGAGGAACACCGCCTTTTCAAAACTAAAACAATGTTAGACTCCCAAAATATCGGCAAAGAAAGCCTTACCGTCAAACGCCTGCAGCAGGTTCCAGCTCAGACCCAGACTGAGAAGCTGAGCAGCTGGTGAACAAAAGTTTTAACTTTTTTTTTAAACGAAGTCTGCAAAACTAATTTCCCTCAAAATAGGGTTCAATTTCCGTTAAAGAAAACAGCGCTTACAAATCTCAGAATTCCTGATCTCTCCACCCCATGCTACCTCTAAGCAACGGAAAACACTTCGATCTTTTGCCGGGATTTAAAGGTTTCTTTTGCGAAACCACTGTCCTGCAGTACTACTTAAAGGAAGAGGGAGCTAGGCTGAAGCTTGAGGGACTGTTGAGGGAAAGCGGTTCTTTTTGCCTTCAGGACACTCAAAGATTAATCAATACTTTTTCCTAATTCGAACCAGATGGTTGACCCAGTTTGCTGTCCCCATTAATCCCATTAACGACTTCAAAGACCTGGTCCCCATCCTCTGGACACCTGAGACAATGAAAATAACGGGGCGACGCTTGTGTAGCGCTCGGCCGGAGAGGTGAGCGCGGATGTGCTTCGGACGCGCAACGTCCTAGACAGGCTTGACCGTTTCTGCGTCTGGCTTTGACGTGTGAACGACTTTGGCTCCAGCAGACTGTCGCCCACCAAACAAGTGGAAGTACCAAAACCTAGCCTTCATTGGCGCTCACTCACCGGGACAAGTTTTCTACCTCATTTTCCGTGCTGCAAGATTGTAACCCGGGAGACCTGAAGCTCCTCAGTTGGGGGATGTAAGTGTAGGGTTTCTTAGTAAATAGAATCATGGAGGGGAGGGATGAGGACGCGATTATTTGGTTAAATTTTGAGTGGGATAAAGGATTACTTTCCAGGGGTGGGGATGGGGAGGAAGAAAACACGGACTGGCTCCCGAAGGCCAATTTTGGCAGAGAGCCTGCAGTATATACACCTCTCGTGGACCAGGACGAAATCGCTTGCCAATATTTTTGATCCAGAGAAAGTTCCTCTGGGTGGACATGTGACTGGGAGATTGAGTGGACCCGAGACAGCAGGGAGTCGCGAGAGGGCATTTATAGGAAGATAGGGAAGGAAGATTCCACAAGGCAGCACAGGTGAGGACGCTAGAACTCAGTTCTCTTGTAACTGTCACCGCCCCGCTCCCCATTCCCCAAGCTCGCCTCCCTGAACCTGAACAACCAGGTTTCACTCCTTTCTAACCTTTCCAGCCCGAGGTATACTTTCCTCCAAACTTTCATCTGGAGTCCCAGTGCCTTCAAAACCAGCCCATAGACACTAGCGGCAAACAGCTAGGCTCCCCGCGGTCGACTGGGCACCAGAAGTTTGCAAAACTGAAGTTTGAAACCTGAAGTTTGAAAAACTTCCCGGGTGCGCACCAAGCTAGCAGTGATCTTGACTCAACCTCCCTGCTACTTCCGTGCGCTTCAAGACCTAGGTGCGTGTTTCATTTTCCTGCAGGTGCCAAGGCACCTCCCCTGAGAGAAGTGAGCCGGTCACACTCACACTCTGGGTGTGGGGTTGGACTGGCATGCACCTTGCAGCGACTTAGCTAAAGATCCCGGAGGCGAGAGCCGCTGCCCGCCCCGGCTCCGGGCGCGCCTGTTGCAGCGCTGGCGGCTGGCAGCGTCCGGCGGGCGTGGACGCGCTGTGTGCGTCCAGCCAGCGATAGGAAGTGGAGCCGGGAGCGCGTGGCGCACACTGAGCGGGAGTTTTGGAGGGAGTTTGCATGTGGTCAGCGCTGGGCTTCTAAGCCAGCCCCCGGCTCACATTACACTCTATTTATAACCTCTCAGAGCCATTTCCCCCTGAAAGCAGTTCTCTGGGACCACCTTCTTTTGGCTTCAATCTCTCCTACTCTTGACATCTGAGTAGCTCGGAGGGAAGCGCCTTCAGGTCCCAGTGTTTAGACGCGAAAGAGACTGGCCTCTAGGGCTCTGGACCGGGATTATCTGAGCTCTGCAGAAACGCGAGCGGCTCTTGCTTTGGGAGGGGGGAAAAGTTACTCGGTTTCCAGTGAAAAGTGACAGACGGTGGTGGTGGTGGCGTTTGGAGCCGTTGCGAAGTCTTCTGCCTGGAACCTGAGACTTGCATGCTATGGAACACCCGCTCTTTGGCTGCTTGCGCAGCCCTCACGCCACAGCGCAAGGCTTGCACCCGTTCTCCCAGTCCTCTCTCGCCCTCCATGGAAGATCTGACCATATGTCCTACCCCGAGCTCTCCACTTCTTCTTCATCTTGCATAATCGCAGGATACCCCAACGAGGAGGGCATGTTTGCCAGCCAGCATCACAGGGGGCACCACCACCACCACCACCACCATCACCACCACCACCAGCAGCAGCAGCAGCACCAGGCTCTGCAAACCAACTGGCACCTCCCGCAGATGTCCTCCCCGCCGAGCGCGGCCAGGCACAGCCTTTGCCTTCAGCCTGACTCGGGAGGGCCCCCGGAGCTGGGGAGCAGCCCGCCGGTTCTGTGTTCCAACTCTTCGAGTTTGGGCTCCAACACCCCAACCGGGGCGGCGTGCACGCCAGGGGACTACGGTCGCCAATCGCTGTCACCCGCCGAGGCGGAGAAGAGAAGTGGCGGCAAGAGGAAAAGCGATAGCTCAGGTAAGGAGGCCCCGCACTCTCTGGGAAAGGGGACAAAGAGGTGACAGGGGAGATTGTCGCATTGTGGTGAGGCGGTCCGGGAGGGGGTACTCTCTGGCACTTTCTGGTTTCCCCGCGGGGCAGCGTTGGCGGTGCTATTCGCGGGCACGTGTTTCTCCTAGGGCAATCCTAGCAGCCAACAGCGCTGTGCTCTCCAGGGTTTAAACTAGTTTACCAGAAGGTCGAGAAAAAAGGACGTGACAGTATGTGAAATCGATTGGGAAGCGTGACCTTCCTTCTGAGCTGGGTAGAGGAGTCCGCATTAGCCAGGGAGCCTGCGTGCCTGTGCCATTCTTTGACTTTTCCCTTGCAAGTTCCCGACTCCAAGTGGCTCTTCTTCCCCCCCGTGGTTAACTGGCTTTCCATATCATTGCACAATATCTGGAACTTGCAGTGGAACTTGGCAAACTGTATGAGGAAAAAAAAAAAAAAAGAACTTTCAGGGTTTTTTAAATACTGATTTCAGTGTTCTTTACATAGAACCGTATTCCAAATGGTAATAAATAAATAAATAAATAAATAAATAAATAAATAAATAAATAAATAAATAAAAATTCTCTTCCAAAGGAACCTAGGAATTCAGAAGATTATAAGGAATGTGTCACAGAAATGTAAATAAATGCTTGGTCAGATTTTTGAAGATTAATTTTTCTTAATATGCGTTGTATTCATAAAATGGTAATCTTAAGAGAGAATTTGAGTTGCAAAAAAGGAAATTATCCTCCAAATGAATATTGTCCAAGACAAATATTAAGGAACAAATTGGGTCCGGGTGTTGCTGATTCCCTAAGTGCCTATGGCTGATTTGTGAGGGTGTGCATCCAAGCCATGGTCTAGGAGAGGAATCGCTTGAGTAATCACGCAAAGGAGAACCTCACTGAACTTGAATTCTTGAAGGCACAGCCTGCTAAACTGTAGTAATCCAGAGAAACTAGTTTTCCTGGCAATTTCTCAAATTCCTTACTATCTTATCCTATAAATTTACAAAAATTCTTTACAAAATGCTTTGTGTTTTCTTCTATAGCTAAGCTGTAATGCCACCTGTATTTCATAATTTTGGAAGGTGTCATTTAGATAGTATAATACTTATATATATTTCTTACTTTGTGGAATTGGTTTTAATAGTCTAGGGGGTAATTCCAGATATTGGGTTGAAGGATTAGAAAAGGTTTACCCTTTATAAAGCTGCATATAACACCTCAGATAATTGATTGAATATTTCAATGTCCTTTGCAGCGATGTCAATTGCTCTGCATGGTTAGTATGGGTTGGATTCTTCTGTCACAACCTAAAATGAAACTCTCATGTCAAGGTCAAGGCAAACTTTGAATACTTCACCAAAAATTAGTTGATCTCTAACTAGCACTATCACTCATTTTTTGATAATTTTTACTAACCATACATGAAATTCTCTTAAAAGAGTTAAAAAGTTAATTGCTGCAAGACAGCTACCATCTTTATAAGGAAAAATGGTCAATTTTAGAATGCAGTCATTTTTTTCATCATCTCAACATTTGATATTTTCATGTAAAATTCTTTGGAGCTGATCCCAATTCAGGTAGACAGGTAGATTTTACAGATAGATCCCAGCACATTTTTGCACTTATCAGAAGATTTTACTTTCTGCTATGAGAAAGCTATTCGATAGATTGTTCCTTATGCTTCCTGAACAGAATCTGTGCACCTAGGTTTCTAAGACAAACTGAATTTTCATATTGGCATAAGTACTTTAGGCTAGCAGGAAACTGAAAAAGTGGGATATGGGAAAATTTTTTCTTAAAATTAACTGTAACGATAGTGTTAACCTCCTTTGGTTGGAAAAAAACCATATAACAAAATAAGTAATTTTTACATGTTGAAATACAATAATTGGAGTACTGCAGAAAAAACAAACAGAATGTACTTAACATTTGGTGTATCAGCTATGTCATGTACTAATAGATTACTTTTTGACAGGGAAATGCAATTCGTTATCACCAAGAATATACCATGGATAAATGTCTAAAAGGACATTTGACTAACTAAAATGAAGTATTACAGTAGTCTCTGGCAGATATACATATAATCATTAAAAATAAAATTTAATTTGCTAGTTTCACTATTTGAGTTAATACTTCCTAGTCTTTAAAGAGATTAAACTGAGGATATTTTCTCTTCTGATGATTATGCATTTAGTTTTCCACAATTTATATTAATAGCTATTTCATATCATAGTATTGTAAGATTATTATACTTATAGAAACTAGAACAACAGAAAGGTTATGTAATTCTGGGATATTATTAGTACATTTCTATTATTGCTTAAGGTTTGGTTTTAATACTTTATTATTTCCAAAATATAAAATTAAATTAATTCTGAACTCTTCAAGTTTTGAACTGGATAAATCATATCATACATCAGACCATTTACATTTTGTTTGATGGCTTATAATTACTAAGTATAGTTGGGAATAATGATAATACATATAAATTCTGGATAGAGTTGAAATCAAAATTTTGCATTCCTGCATCTAATACCCAGATTTTGTATGTGTGCATGTATGTATGTGTGACCATGTAAAATTCTATAGAATTTTAAACACTAGAAATACTGAAATTAACCCATTTTATCTATGGTAATGATGATATTGATGCTAAAATTATCAGTATATGCAACATTTTGCAGTGCACCTTTGTATGCATTTCCCTTTCCACACACATGAACACACACATATGCAAACTCAAGAAGCTCAAAGGTCTAGAAACAAATATTTGTGAATTTAGGCTTTTATTGTAGTTTATTGACAATTAAAAATCCCCAAGTTTAATAGAAAAGCACATTGTTATTTTTTATATGCATTAAACATTTTTTTTTGCACTTTGAACCTGCTATGCTTTCCAGCATTATTAGCAAAACCAACATCTGCCAAATCTTCAAAGGAGCTCTTAAAAATCAAAACTTTACAACTGTATTTAAAGCAATCTATACAAAACAGGTGATTCTGGGGAAAAAAAGTCTATAAATAGTGTGAATTGCTCAACTTCAATTACATTTGATTGTTCTGCAAGCAATTTATTAATAGGGATAAGCTGCTCATTTTCAGTTTAAAATAAACCAAAATAGATTAATCAATCTAAGTTTACTTTGTATACAGACATGTACTATATAAACCTGCAAATACTTTTATTCAAATCAGTTGACTAAATATAAGTATATATTTTGTAAAATAATAAAAATTATATAAAGTAAGAAGGCAGTTATCTAAGAATGTGGAATTTACAAGGTTTTGAGTCATATTAGATTCTTCTAAAATTGAAAACATTTTATTGATAACTTACTAGGTCATAAACTATTTGTTGTGAATGGCTGTCCATCTACTGGCTACACAGAATGCCAAGAGAGTATTATGTTAATAAGCTGCTGGAAGTAAATACAGAATGTCTTACCCACCCTGACTGGTATTTATTATATTGTGATTTTTTTCTAAATATTTTAATCATATTTTCTGAAAGAAAAAAAGTTACTTTAGCATCATCTGTCAATTGAATGTGAATTGAAGATGACTTATTGACATTTATCTTAGAATTAATATAATTGATCTGTTAAATATTGATAATTATAGACTGTAAGACCATATGTCTTTATTCAAGGTATAAAATAATATTATTTCTAGAGTGGTACCTGAATTTTATGTGTGAATTTTAAAATAGTGACCTGCCATAAAAAGAAATTCAAAGTACCATTGACCAATATGAATGCCTAAAATGATTACACTCAAAATTCAAGAGTAACAATTCCTTTAGAATTTATTATTGGAAATTAGAATGAAGAGATGGGTGAATACATATAAAAATAGGAATCAGTTCTGGTTTCATATGACTATATTTGTAATTCATTTGAAAAGAATGCTATATATACGACACATATACTGCTAACCTTTGATTTGAGTTGAAGATCCAGAGCTAAATAGTTAGAATTTCAATATTTGTTCATAGTATTTATCAATGATGGCCATTATGTTGACACCCAGCAGGCTAATCTCTGGTAATCAATTGAAAACAAAAAGCATCTTAAGTATTATCGGTTTTTCCCACTGAAGGCATGTATATTTTGAAATTTATAATAGCTTATGAAATGTACTTAAAACCTAGATAGTCTAAGAAATTGATTTTAAATAGATAAAATAGCTTAAATGCTTAGATTCAGGAAAATTAATTTCATACTTAATAGAAAAATTAATATTTTAATTAAGAAGCAACCTATGAATGAAGTAAAGTATGCAAAAAAAAAAGCAAAAAGAAACTCACATATAAATCTATTATATACTTGGCAGGATAATGTCATTTTTTTTTCATTTATGTTATTAAACATTATAGTTGCAAAAAAAAAGGTGCGAGGGAGGGCATTTTAGAGTTTTACACAATGAGAAAACAATATAATACATACAATACATTTTGTTTCTGGATTATATTTACTTCAATAAATTACTTTTAAATTTTCAGAGTCCATCTCTTTTCCAATAATTGATATACTGATTATGAACATCTATATGTAGCAAATGCTAAAGATAGAAGTTAGAAAAATTTTTTAAAAGTAGGAATTACTTAATTTATATAGGTTGAATCAATAGTTGTACATGACTTACTCTGAAATTTTCTGTATTTTTGTCATATTATTTTTTATGCTAATAAATCATATAGTGAGGAAAATACATTAGCACATGAAGAAATTTTGAAATTACATATATTGTTCTTGACTGTATTCATAAAGATTAATTATTGAGTGACCAGTGTATTTCTATCATGACCCATGGTATTGATGATTGATGTCAATGACTAAATGAGAAGGAAAAAAGTAATAAAATACAAAGGGTATATGGGTATATATTTTCTACACAATATATTTAAATAAGAAGACATTACATTATCACAACTCATTTCTTTACATTATATATCTTATTTGTTATATGGTTTACTTATCAAATTGTAAAGGTTATAAAAAAATGAAAGATTTTTCTATTTTTGTTATGATGCTCCTGAATCAGTCTACTTGATGAGGTTCAAAAGCCAGCTGGAGAAAATTTAAAGTTTTATGAATCATTTTATTGCTCTCATGGAGGAAAATGTTCTAGTGGCAAGGGTCTTTTTTTAAAACGGTCTTCAACTTACATTATGAAAATATAGGGAATTTATTATCTTGTTAAGAAAATTGAACTAGGTATGATTTTATCATATAAAAGAATAAATTAGTTTGTTGTTTCACTTGCGTGTATTTCAGGCATTGTTTATATTTCAGAGCATTTTTCTTTAAAATCACTTGACATATTTACTACTAAATTAATAGACAGTTTCCTGAGAAGAGTAAACATTTATATGTTATTGAATGGCTCAGTTATTATTTTCCTTTATATTTAAAATTTTAAATATACAAATCATCTGATTCATGAAACCTTCATTTTAAATGTTATGGTTTTCACAGCAATGTCATATTTCTGAGTATAGACATGTTACTTTCTATAAACTTGGTACTCTACTTTGGATTTTGATTTCATAAGTTCTGACAATATTCTATCATGGGTTTTTGGTCTCTTACATGTGTATATCGGCAAGAATAAACGTTATTATATGTATTCATTTTTGAGAAGGATTTGTATGAGAGAAGAAAGCATTTGAAAGTAATCACTGCTTTCTATATATGACCTAGATTTTAAATTAATAAATTGGATCTTTATACATTATTGCTCAGCTACTTTTAAAAGCTAATATTTTCTTAAAAGTTTATTAATTTAAAACACTGTGTATCTCGATGATCTAATTCTTTATTCTTTAGTTTCTACTTTTACTGTAAATATAACGGAAGTTTCCTAGGTAATAACTCATGGTTGTAAAATCTTTAGGGTTTTGATTAAAGATTTAAATTTAAAAATTATTGCTCTTCAAAATTCATGAAACGAATTCAATTTGAATGAAATGCATTTAATTATTCAGTAGTTTGTTTTTAAAAGATTTTCTAGAAAATTATAGGTGTATTTCTTCAAACTTAGATAGATAGGCTATTTTGAAATTAGGAAAATAGGTTGTTTTTTATCATTTTTAGTTTTTACTGCTATACATATGTATATCATATGTACTCTTATATACATATGTATAAAAAGTATAAAAGAGTATAAAAAGATATACTCCTTTTAATGAAAGAGTTAATGATAAAAAAATATGAAAGGTGCTGAATTAACTAGGGATGGCAGCTATATTAAAAGAGCTAGAAATGACAGCTATATTTAAAGAACACACACACATTCACATACAGTAATAGATAAATACCCTTTAATTTCTTGGCAACAGATAGTCAGAATCAGAACATCTGCATTAAAGGTTTTAGTATGATGTCAAATATTATAGGTACAAAATAAAATATGAAGTTTCAAGCACATATAGCTGTGTTGAGAGTCCAAAAGTCTGATGCTGGTAATCAATGATAGTCGTTAAGGTTAAATCTGCCAACTCCCCTGCAGCTTTTATTTTCTTCAGTTTTCCTCTTCCTCTGGATCATTTTCTTCCCACATTCTTCAAAAGAACCCATAATGCTACCGAAGAAAAAGTTATCTTACATGACTGTGGGCAAGAAAGTAATTAAGATGAAGTCATCTCTCTCAGGCTATGCAGAAACCTAAGGGAGGGTTCAGTTTAGGTTGGTGGATGCCAGTAGAATTTTCAAGGCCTGAAATTTTGCCCTTTGAAAATATACCCTTCAATTTTTGCCAGAAATGACACCCAAATAAAAAGTCATTTTTGCAAAGTGATAGTTGCTTGCAAATATAGTGGTGAATCAGTATCTGTAAGGCAGTTTCTTACACTGTCTTTATTGCAAAGTAAACTTTTGGGTGATTATTATTAGCTGTCTGAAAAATTATTGCACTAAACAGATGTTTTCTTATTAGTTGAAAGAAAAACTTAATAGGGGCAGTAACTCATATGAAATGAATATAAATGTTTTTTTTAAAGTTAGATTTCTGTTCTGATAGTTAAAACATGCAATTCAGGAAAATACTGTGCCATCAAAAGTTTAGTGGAAACGAAATAGATAAAATGTAGCTTTGATTTTGTATGGTACCAATAGTTTAGCAAATTACTTTTATATATCCAGAGCAATCTAAAGACAGCTTTACTAACTGGGTAGATTGAATTAAGTGCTATTGCTGCTCAATATTTTTAAAAAGGAAAATGAGTTTTTAGTACATTAACTGCCTTTAACCGCTAAAATATCCTAACTATAGGCTACATTTACTTTAGAATTTTATTTCTCAGTTCAAGTATGAATGGGGTTGTATGAATTAAGTAGCCAGCATCTAGATAGAAGTTATTGAAACAGATTGAAATCACAGGAAAGCTAGTGGGTAGGAGTCCAGTTCTGTAAACCTTATGCTATTCATATTTCCAGCATTACCATTTTTTTCAATATTCACTTTCAAAGTTAAGGCAATTATTGATACTTTTTCTTTCAGAATTATGGTTTGCCCCTGGAAGATATGCTTTGTCAATTTTTCCCCCTGGATTTCTAGATGTTTGGAAAAATTAAAAAAAAAAAAAAAAGAAGAAGAAGAAGCAGCAACACTTACTTTTGCATATTCACCTACTAATTGATACATCATAAAAGACTGATCTTATTCTTAGTAATCCTATTAGGGAAGTAGAAAAAGGGGGAGGAGGAGGAGGAAGAGAAGGAGGATGAGGAGAAGAAACGATACCCTCAAAAGGATAGTTGAAGGATTTGATGATTACATTTTGGTGGTATACAGTATGTAAATATAAGCAACCAGAGTTGGTGAATCATCTAGGACTTGCCCACACTGTAATATAGCTGAATATACTTCTCTATACCTGACGAGACAAACAAGGAGCTTTTGCCAGAAACCATAATCCATTGAGAACAGCAGGACAGAAAGTTTATTGCAAAGGTGGAACCTCAGGTGGAGGGTTGTAGTTGGTATCAAATGTCATCCAGTACCTACCTTCATGGCCTCCAGTCTCACTCTGTTGCTTTTCAGTAGCCACGTACTATCAGAAGACAGAAAAACAAAACACACTCATCTCAGGGAATCAAATGCATAGAAGTCAATCTGAAGGAATGTTGCCATAGAGTGGAAATGTTGAGAGTAGATCTGGGCAAATGTGATGTCTTGTTCTCTCTTATGATCTATGATTTAACTTCACTGTATCTTATTCAAAAAATTAAAGTGAGTTTATACATACAAAACACTTAGAACACTATCTAGCTCAGTATGTGATAATTGTTATTTTTATCATTTATAAATGTAGATGTAATTATTTGTGGGCATGTTCCATCTTAAAACAAAACAAAACAAAACCCAAACTATGTGATGTTGCCTTTTCATATAGCTATAGGAAAATTTGCTTGCCTAAAATATGACTAAAGATTAAAAATTACCTGCTACCATCCTTAAAACTGTAAGGCATATGTCATTTTTCTGTAAAGTACTTTCTAGACAAAGTTTGTAAGAATATAATTTTGCCTTTACATATTGTCTTTGAGATGCCTATTTCATAACTTCTTTCACTTAGAAGTCCTTAACATCCTTTCTCAGGTGTCTGCTGTCATTTCTCTATCAAAGACCTGTTTGCAAAAGCACGGGGTGAAGAAGAAGAATATATCGTCAACAGGGAATTTAATTTAAACTAAGAAATTTAAAGTTGTCAATGAAACTTTATTTGTTTCATATATTAAGTAGGAGGCCCAGCATGGCATTTTTTTCTGCTGTATTATAGAAACTATTCGAGAAAGCATCTAGGTATTGCACTTCGTTACTTTTCCATGGTTCCATTTGGAGACCCCATGAATGGCAAATATCACTCGAAACTAAAATCTTATTATAGCCCTGAATAAAATGCATTAAAAATCTATTTTGGTGATAAATTTTTTCAAAATAGTTTATGTATTTTTTTATATTTAATAATCCTTTAGAATTACTATTTAGATTGAAGCAGTAAATAACAAATCTCCCCTGGGTTGGCAGTCCTTGGCAATCATTTTTCCTCTCTTTAGCTTAATCACCTCCCTTACAAGCACAGTTCAATGTGGGAAATTCAGAAAGGAATGGACCTCAGAGAAATTTCAAAGTATTATATGTGATGTTCTTTGGCAGTTACTTTTGTATAAGTAGTAAAATTGAATACTGTAGGTATAAAGAATCTAAGTGGCAAGAGTTAAATCTTCCAGAGTTATTCATAGTAATTTGATTGGTAAATTATGAAAACTTCAAAGGAATAGTGATTAGCTCTCAGCTAGATGTTAGAAAAAACTGGGAGAGAGTAGGAAGAGAGGAACAGGAAGAACAAAACATTAAATGTTCAATAATAAACAGCAGTAACAAGAAAGGACCAACTGTGTCAATTAATTTGTTATTCTTTTCATTCAGGGTAGACCTGATTGGTTAGTGTTCTCAATGAGTTACAACCCTGAATGTTTAGACAGATCATTAGAATGAGTACAATCAAGATACTATAAGAGCATCAAGTCATCATCCTTGTCAATTCATGTATTTCCTAGATGAGAAAATGGATCCAGAGAAGTTAAGCAATGTCTGTCCATGTAGCCAAGCAGAGGCAGCTGAACTTCCATAGCCCAACTTCAGCCTACTGCCCTTTTAAGGAAAATCTCATAAAATATTTTGAAACCTTACATTTTTAGTCTCCCAATAAAAATAAATCATTTAAAATGTTGGCTACTGCTTCTGAGTGAATAAAACGGAATTTGACAAAGTACTTTGCTTGGGTGTAAACTACCTCTTTCTAAGTCTTATTTTATGATTATGTCAGTCACTTTTCATTCTTGTTTTATGAATATAAATACTGACATGCTTTCTTAGCTCAATTTTCTAGTGAGGTAGTCCTTGTTATTAATTACCAATATGCCTGAGTATTTTTTGACACACCATACAGTAAGTAATAGCATTTTAAAGCTCAATACCTAGATGATATATAGAAGAACTTGTTATAAATTATAAATTTATCCAAGGGCAATCATATTTTGGATAATTGTTTGTGAATTGAAGAATTCATTTCCTTTTTTAAGAAGTTTATTTGCTACAAGGAAATTTATTAGCTTGAACTTTATGTATAATGTTCACCCCTTTTTGTGTTTAGATGAAGTAATGAAAATAGCTACAATTGGAAATCAAGCAACACTCACTTGTGTCAAGTCATTAATTTTACCTACATGCGTGGATCAACATTCAAATTTATTTTTTATTTAAATACAATCCTCCTGCACAGACTATTGTCAAAAATATTAATGAATATTTTGCCTATGCTAACCACACATGCCTTCTTTTGTTCTCTTCTATCCATACCTGTCTTCTCCACAGTTTCAATAACAGACTCATCTGCTCATCCCCAATGCAGTGAACTATCTAATCTCTGAAACATTCTAATGTTGACCTCTCATGCTAATTCCAGATCCTTTATTCTTACCAGACCCTCACAATATTAAGCATCAGAAATGCAGTTGTCCACACAAAACTCCAGTCCAAAATTATAAAAATCATTGTTTTTTATGTAACTAATTTTAATTTACATTCAAATTGCCTTCATGTTAGTGGTCTCTATTGACAATTTCTCCTTCTCCACTAGATTTATATTCCAAAGTCAGTCATGCTACTTTTTTCCAACACAGCTCAGCCCAAATCCATTCTATTCTACTTCCTTTTATATTGTTCTATTCCTACTTTGATGTCTGTTATTAGTTATTTTTCTATTTGGAATTCCTGATTCAGTTCTGTTCTGAGTATCTTTATCTCAACACAATTTGCCCTTAATGGGACCATATTTACATACATAGTAATATTTTGACCCTGTAGTTCCTCTTAGAATTTTATATTAAACTAAAATTACCCCCATGATATGAATTATTATTTTATATAAATATAAAATATAATACTAATTTAATTATAGACTTTGATTCAGAAAATTGTGTGGAATATTGATAGTCTATATATTTAGGTATCTACATTAAGAAGTATCAGTACTCTTAAAATCTTAACATTTGCATTGCGTTCCAAAAACTAAATGAAAATAATACATTGTTAGGAAATCGTTGTCCTAAATACATGTATTTTATGCATGTTCTATATAAAACCTAATTATCTCTAATATAGCTTAAGTATAGCTATCTGATGATAAGCAACATTTGGTTGCACTAAGGAGTCAGTACAAATAAAAGCCAACAATATGTCATTGCTGAACATAACCCATTTCTCTTTTTCTATGTGTTTGGTCTATAACCATCTAACAGTCATGAAAGAGTTTATGGATGAGCTATACATTTTTTTGATATTTGTTTTACTTTTATTTCAGCCAATATTTCTTTTTCTTTCTTTTTTTTTTTTTTTGAGACTAGGTCTCGCCATTATTGCCCTTGGAACAGTAGGCTCTCGTTCCCGGGGTACCACAGATTCACGTAATCCCCAGCCTGAGTTTCCCAGGTAGCTGGGATTACAGGCATGCACCACCACGCCCAGCTATTTTTTTTTTTTTTTTTGGAACTAGGTCTCGTTACCGGCCCCAAGCGGGACTCGAACCGCGATCCCTAGCCCTGGTCGCTTCATAGGCTGACGTTTACAGGCACGAGCCACCGTGCCCAGCCTCAACCAATATTTCTTCAAAAGAGTTTTGTACCTTTTTACTTCTATAAAAATTACAAAGGAAATTTTCTTTTGAGAGAATTATAAATTAACATGTAGTTGTAGCAAACAATGTGGAGAGATCTCATATATCTTGTACCAGGTTTCCCTTATCTTGCATAATTATCATAGACCACAAAATCAGGACAATATAATCCACTACTCTTTTCCAGGTTTCTGCAGTTTTACATCCACTCCTCTGTGTTTGTGTGTGTATATGTGTGTGCATATGAACATGGGTTATTTTGTATTTTGATACTGTAATATATTTTCTAATGCATATTACTTATTTTCATTACCATATGACCAATGATAATTGTCTCAGATCAACACCCTCTCACATGCACCACTGCATTTTCCATACCATACTGATGTCTGTGTATTTCATAATGATAGCTTATACTTAGTGTTTCTTCTGGTTGCCTCTATTTCACACTTTTACTCTTTGATTTTATTTATATCTATGTATTGAAAATATTGAGTAGTATTTAATTTGAGTTACTGTTTCTCATAAGGAAGGTACATCATTAATATACACATCATGACTTGAGAAATCAGGTTCATTGTCTAAAGAAAAAAAAAACACTTGAGATATTGAGATAAATAAGGAACAAGGATATCCCTGGCTTATGAAAAATAATTAACTATACAGCGATAATAGTGTTTTTATATTAATATTCTTTGAAATATTTTTAGGTGTAACACTGTATTATACCATTATATACGTGTCAGGTGTTCATCATTATAAATCAACATGTATATATGCTTTATTAAGTTCACCATGGAAATTGCCTAAGTGCCTAAGAACAGAGAAATGGGTCAGAAAAATGTGACATACATGTGTGTGTATGTTTAGGTATATATAATATACATTGTATGTATGTGTATGATATACCATTGCTATATATGACAACATGGATGGAACTGGAGTGGATAATGCTAAATGAAATAAGTCAGAAGGAGAAACACAAATAATGAATGGTCTCACTTATATGTGGAATAGAGAGAGACATAGCAAAGGATGAGTCAAAAACAAACCAATAATAAGCTTTTACCTGCAAAAATGAGGTAAATAGGGAGTAAGGGTGGCAGGGTGAGAATGGAGCAAGCAAAGTACCCAGTGAGGATTGTGAGCACTTTTGGGCATTTCATACCCTTTCATACCCATTTGTGGTCACCATAGCTTGCCCACCATGAAAACATCCATAGTCCACCATAGTCCATTGTGCTCTCCTCCCCCTCTGTTTTTACTCTCTGCCCCTTATAGTTTGTCTTGGTCAGATCCTTTGTTGGTTCTCTGGATTCCATACATAAATGAAACCATATGGTATTTCTCTTTTTTCTTCTGCCTCACTTCACTTAGAATAATACCTTTCAGTTCCATCCATCTTGCTGAAAGTGGCAGTATGAGTTTATCTTTTTTGACTGGTGAGTAGTTTTCTATTTTGTGTGTGTATATATATACATATATATACATATATATACACATTTTGTGTATATATATACATATATATGTGTGTGTGTATATATATATACATATATATATGTGTGTGTATATATATATATATACACACACACACACACACCCCACAACTTGATCCACTTATCTGTTCTGGGGCATTTAGTTTGATTTCATGTCTTGACTGTTGTCATTCCATTATTTTTGGATGACATTATTTCCTATAGTTATTATGTATAGTTTGTTATAAATTATTGAAAGTTTTCACATGCTATGGAATCATAGCATTTAAAATGCCAGTATAATAAGAGAAAAGATTAAATTAATTCACTGGGTAGTTGACAATAATACATTATTAGTCTGCATTGTAGTATTAAATAATAGTGCAAATAGTTGATTTGATTAAAACATTAATTATTTTCAAAATTTTCAAGTAGACTGAATTGAAAAAATAACAATTTTCTCTTATTGGAATACTAGTTCATGATGTTGGTTCAAATTATAATTCTTGTCCCTGTGCCATTCTACTGAGTATGAATAGTTGAGGCATTCAAACAGTGTCACCTGATTAGAGATGTGGTTCTAAAACACCAAATAATCACATGGAAGGCAATCTGGCTAGTAAGGAAAGAGCAATAATAATAAGGAGTATGTATAAACTAAAAACATCATCTCACCTATTATTCTGAACCACAGTGATGTATCATGAAAATTATCTAATAAATGGTTTGCAAAAAAGACTTCATGTGCAAGTAAGGTAACATTTAGTTCTGTAAAACTCAAATCTATGCATATTGTACTACATTTTATTAAATTAAAAAATCTGTTTACTCTTTTCTTATCATGAATTTTTTCATCCTTAAAGAAAAATAACTTTCAGACCCTTTTTCACTGGCATAGTGTCATATGGTTATTTTATTCTGACCAAGAACTCTCAACACTAATGTTACATTGGAAAAATGTGGGTACTTTTGAAAACTACTGCTGTCCCATAGATGTGGTCAAGTGCATCTAGGTTAAAGATGAATATTAAATATTTTCATAGTAAAAATTTATAACATTAAAAACTCAGAAAAAATAACAATTATCTTATGCCAATTATGTTCAATGTTTACCAACATAAGACATATCTTATCATTCCTACTATATCACTTCTCTCTCACCTTGTTCCAAATATTTGAAACACATTTCAGATATATTATCATTTGATATAGATATTTGTACTTTTAGAAAGCTCTCAAGTGATCACAATGTATAGTCAAGACCAAAAATGGTGTAGAATATTCTTGTTTCTAATTTTAAAAATTTTGAGAGGTGGGGACCTTGTATTCTCAAGATCATTTTCTGTGTGCAGAAAATATGACAGCCAGAGCTTCTCAATAAAAAAAAATGAGGAATTTATTAGAAACATACATATGGTTGTCACCCATATTAGTAATAGCACTCTCTTATTCTGGATAGTAAGTAGCTAGTAGCCACACATAAGTATTAAATTTTAATGAAATTCAAATTAAATTTAAATTTTACTTTCTTATTATCATTAACCAGGTTCCAAATACTCAGTAACCATATGAGACCACTGGCTAATGTATTGAACAGTGGAAATATAGAACAATTCCATCTATTAGAAAGTCTAATTGACTAGTGTTTCTAGACAAAAAGACAAACATTTAAAAACTGCCAAAATGAGGAAAACTCAAATGGGGAGATCATGAAAATTCAAATACCACACAAAGCTAAGTATATAGTTTTAAGTATAGCTTTTAAGTGAAGCTTATCTGAAAGTAAAATGTAAAGAATATTATTTTACTAGTAGGCTTCTTGGTTAAATGCTTGCTTTGTTCAACCAATGTTTTTTACTAACTTGCAATAAATTTATAGTTTTGAAGGGATCAAATTGCACCATAAAGTAATGCACATAAGCCTGGGATTTGGGCAGCTATCAAAATTAAGGCAAAATCATAGATATAAATTTGCTGAATGTTAAATCAAATATAAAATTAAGTAAAGCAGCATAACAATGGATGTGAATGTACAAAGCAAATAGAACTTTGGGATTGGGAAGGAAAACAATGAACGCATATTCAAAAATGTAAGGTCAACTAGGGAGATTCTTCCAGGCCTCTTGAGGAATAGGGAGGAGAACATTTTTCTGGGAAAGGGTGGGGAACATGCCAAGAATTAGGCTAGATTTTCCAGGGGGAAAGTATGAAAATGTAATAGAATCAGACAGTGGCAATTAATGACATAGAATTATTAACTTTTAAAGTCTCTCAAAAGATTTAGTCTTCTGCAATCTGTGGTGAGAATTCCAGAATTCTAAGGCAGGTAACTGACAAGTAGACAAATCTATTAGAAGAGATTATTTAACTTCTTAGGGAGAAAATGAGGATAACATTTTCATCTTGGCATCAGAAAAGAGCAAAGGCAACAGAGTGAAGTCTAGGGAGTCTCACTTCTTTACTGCAAAACATCTGGGCCTATTTGACTGTGGCCATACATTACACAATTAAATTGCCACAACTACAGAGTTTTGAATATGTGGGAAACAGGAAAACTATTCATCAGTGGTCTCTTTTTTTTTATAGAGATTAATTGGTAATTGAGGATTGAAGTGTTAGAAATTTGTGGTAAAAAGGCAATATTGATACAACATATTACCCAAAGATATCACTAGATACATTCATGAAATAATTTATGAATTGAGGATGTACTTTCAAGTAAGTAGATGCGAAAAACAGTTAACATATAGCATTTAGACTATCTTAGAAACACAACAATCTATACACATTTTTGCACTGAACCAAGCAGTACAAAAAAACTTTCCAGAAGTCCAGAAAACTTTCATTGTTTTTAAGAGGTTTTGGATCAGGCCAGTGCAGATATAATTCATAATAAAGTTTTATTGACAGTATGGAAGAAGTATAGGAAAAACATTTTAGTAGTTTTCAGTGAGTGAAATTTATGAGTGTGCTTTTATATTGTAACTTTATTCATATGTTACTGGTGACAATTAGTATATAAATATGAACAGGTAGATATAGCCATTTGTGTTTCTATAACAATCTTGTTTTTTATTTTAGATGGAAAAAAAATCTTAGATTTTCTCTAATTAAAATATGTTTTTCTTTCCATGGATACAGTAGGTAGAGATAAAAGGTTATTATTTTTTATAGAAGTCAGTTATAAGAAATAGTTTACACTTCAATTAAAAACACCTCTACTAAAAATCATCAAAGTATATTAGTTAAATGTAAAAAGGTAGTTTCATGCATGTTAAAGTAGAATAGACACAGATCATTTTCCAGTTGAATGGTTTTCTTTTGAAAACTCAGGACTTGAGAAAGTCAAATTAAACAATTAGACATTGAATATATTCATTCAAAGTTGTTGGATTAGAGTGAATTCTTCATTTAACTGAGTCCTGGAGAGGTGCTGAACTAAGGAAGGATTGCTCAACACATGTCAAAATTAATAATATTAAGGGAATCATCTCTTTAGGAGATAGTCATGTTATTCTCAGGTCAAATATAAATATTTTCTCACATTTTCTCTACATTTCTGGTACAAATTTATAGGAAATTTTCTCACTTTACAATTTTCTGATACTATTACACATTATTCAGATCTAGTAATCTTAGGAAACAGCATTAATGTTTTAGGTCAAGTTGAATTATATAAATACAAATTGCACAGAGAATTACTCAGGTAAATTGTAATTATTTTCAAGTTTCAGCCTATTTTTCTCTAACCCTGACATACATATCAATGTAATAGTTATTTCAGTAGCATTACAATCCACAAGGTGAGACATAATTCACTGAATGCCTACTACAGGAACTTGATTAGTAGGACAAGCTTCAAGCAATTGAAACGGTTCATAACATAATGGAGAAACAAATATGGAAACAACCGATTGCAATGGTATGGTAGAGGATATTATATCACAGTTATAGTAATGAAAACATCTGGATAAATTAAGGAAGGTTTCAGGAAATGCATAACACCTGCTTCAGTCACTCTAACTTCTTACTTTACACTTCTGAAGTCATGAGTGTATGACTTATAACCTGGATCAAATCACCTCTGAAGGAAAAACTAAGGGTCCTTCTTGAAGAATGGGGATATTAAGGTAGATGGACATGCACAAAATCCATTTCTAAGGCATTTGTGATCAAATCCCCCAGTTTTTCATTTGAACATTCCCTTGTCTCATGCATTGATGTTTTAGGGGCAGTAATTGAACATCGGTAACTAAACGTCATAACTCAAAATTATTTTCCCAGTTTGTTATTTGATTTGATAAAATCAGAACAAAAGGTTGAGATTTTGAAGGTTAGTTAAATATACATGGTATGTTACATATAGACAAGGCAAGGAAGAATTAGGTCTATGGAAGACAATGAAGAGTATATTTATAGACATGCTTATAATGTTATTGGAGCTCCTACATTTCAAAGGCAAATTTCAAAGAAATATTTAAAACAAGTAAAATGACTTTTTATCTTTCCCCTCTTTTCTTTCTTTAGTTTTTCCATTACCTCCAGTCTTTCCATCTTTGTCTTAAAAGTTGTTAAGACCTTTATTTGTGGGTGATATTCAAGAACATTTGCAGAAGATTATCATGTAAGATATAAAGTTTATCAGAGCCACTTCTTCAATATTAAAGATGAAACAGTTGAGTCTCATAGAGTAACAGTCTTAAAATGGTGTCTGCAGAGCCAGGACTAATAACTTTTCATAGAGATAAACTGTTATTTTTAAAATTGAATTTGAAGGAATAGATTTTCCATTGAAGAATTCTTGTCTCTTTTCCATTAATTGCATTCACTAGGGAGAATTAATTTATGCCATTCTAGAGTTAATACCTGTTAATAAAATTTACTCTGGACATTTAAATGTTAACAAATATCTCAGCAATGATTAGGGTGATAACTAAAATATAATGCTATTACACTTGAAATCTTTTCATGATTTGGAGTTTGTGAGTTTTCCCGTTTTGCCCATGCTCTTTGCAAATATCAGACATCTTATTTTAATTCTTATGATTCATTGCTTTTTGTTAAAATTTCTTCAATTACTTTTGAAAGTATATGTGGAAGAAATTATATCAATTCCCAAATGTGACAATATAGAATCACATAAGTTTGGTTTGCTAAAGTGTGTAACATTGCCTTGAATTTAGTTAAGCATCTGGTTAGAAGGAAGTCTGAACTGTAAGAAAAGGTTTCTTATGCGATGTCCACTTCACTAATAAATCTGTCATCACTAACTGGTCTCCATTTCCTCTGAAATAAACAAATCACTATTAAGTTCTTTGAAGCAAGAGACTGTCAGGAAACACAAAAATCACTCTTGCTTCATCCTACAAGATAAAGTATTTAATAAGTGCAAATGATATGCAACAGAAGGAGCTGTGGTGTCTTCACACCTGCTAGAAAGTCCAACTGATCTCCACGGAGTATGAATTCAAACAAACCCCAAACCTTAACATTCAGCGAATGTGCAAAAAGCCAAGAACAAACTTTGTAGAGCCCTTGGAGTTTCTTAAGTAGAGAATGTGATTCATGAGAGTATATGAAATTTGAAGAGGAAATAAGAATCTCAAGCCCTATTGTTCCCAATGAGTTAACCCTATACCTGATTTATCTTTAGATTATTTAATAATCTACTTTATTGTTCTTTAAATTAAATGCTCTGTTAGCAGATCATTATATAACAACTTTTACTACAGAGTCAGTGTTTTGGTTAAGGAGTAAATATCAATCATTGATTGCTGAGGGCTGTTTGCTTGGTTGCTTGTTTCTTTAATTTCAGAGAATTTTAGTTATGTTTCAGTTTTACTTGTATCTATCAAAATAAGTGAGTTTCTTTAATGCACGTTCACATACATCTACCCAGAAAGAAGCATTACCTTGTATTTCCTTGTATTTCACTAGGGAAATGAAAGGTCGCTGTGTATAATATAAAACACAAAGAGAAGCCAAATGCCAAAACTATTAGGAAGAGCAAATAAGATACAAAGGAAAAATGATGATACATGAATATTTCCCTAAATTTTGTATTCATTATTTTCAACTAAGAAATTTATTTGAGTCTCTAAGCAAGTCTCTCTTAATCTGTCTCTTTTATATGCAGTAATTCATTTTTTAGAGCACAAGTAACAGTGATTAGTCTTTGTTTTAACCACTATAATGCCTGACTAAATTCCTAAACAGAAAGCATTTGATTTGAATAACATTTGAACTAAAAATAGTCTTTGTCTCAAGATCCATAAACTCCTTAGCTCAGACAGATCTTATTTGGGGGTGTGGGTGGGGAGGAAGGGAGAGGACCAGCAGTGTAACTGCAAAAGTAAAGTCAGCAGATTTTGAGATTCCATGATTGCATCTATACTAACAGATAAACCCTTATCCCTGACTTCTCACTTTTTGCCTGACACTAGTCTGTCTTTGTCTTAAGGATGATTACCACCGGACAGACATTGATGACAAATCTGCTTTCAAATAGCTTGCATTTTCATTTTTTAAAAAAATTAATTTAATGCTCTGCCATACAGATATTTTAAACATTTTTGTGGAAATTTCTCTTGCTTAACATTAAACACATTTGGCCACAAAATGAGAGCTTTTGTTTTATTTCTGTTTGTTTTTTTAAATTAAACATTTCTACTCATAAACTTGCCAGTAAACGTATAATTGTTCATTTTTTCAGAGATTTTTGATACTTTTAAACAAAATACGTCTTGTAACTGTGAAAATGTCATAGTGGTGTTCTGTGTGGCCTCAGTCATTAGGAATTGCAACGTCAAAGTTGATTTTTTTGGGTAGGTTGAGCTTTGCTTGTTTACAGAATTGGGAATGACCATTATGTTAGTATATTTGAGGCTTGAGTAATTTATATATCTGTATTATTTGATAAAATGTCAAGATTTCTTTCTACCCAAGACTTTTTTTTTCTGTTAATATTGATAATGCCTTAGATTTTGGTTTTCAGAATTCATTGTTTTTTAAGTTATTACTTTCTTATTATGAGAAACATTGATTGGCTTAGTGGAACAATGTTTTTAACTTTTAGTATGTGCTATATTCTGTCATAAAATTTTTGGAGAGATTTCATTCTTTATAAATCTCAAACAAAATACAAATGAATTGCTAAAACTATTTGGTCACTGCACAGTGTAGATATTAAAGAGAATATGGAAAAAATTTGCAGGAACAGGGGCTGCTCCATTCTTCTAAGCCAAAAATATCAAATTTATAAGATATTTGGAAAGAATATGGAAACTAAAAGTCTTCTTATCCCTATAGGGGATTAATGCATTACTCAACCTTGAAAAATTATATTGCCTGGCAACTGCAAAATATGCTTAATTTCCTGTGTCCTATCTCTATTCCTTTATTTTGAATCCAGTATCGTTCAAAATTTCTCATATACTGATAGTTAAAATCTCATTAGAATACTGTACATCTGATATTCTAGTCATGCTATGAACAGTTTGTATATAACCGTTTTGTTGACTGCAAGTAGAGGTGATTCAAGTTTTCTTTCCATATTTACTTAATTGCTTTTAGCTTGGGAAATGGGAGAATTAGAAAAGTACTAAAACCCCAAACTTCCCTAAACACAGATTATTATGAGTTACATTCATATGGCACCCTTCTTTTGAAAACCTCAAGTTGCTAAATATAGAATTCTTTAAGTAATAGTCTCTAATTTTATTTTACTTTTCAAAAATAATCCCAAAGGCAATTAGCAGTAAAGGTACTAATTTTTATACTAATTTTCCTTGTTCAAGCAATGAATATAAATCCTTTTCCAGGGGGCAGTGATCTTGTCTTTTTAATTATTGGGCAAAAGGACAGTCTTGTGCAAAATAAAAATTAAGTAGTTAATTTTGCAAATTTCTGTCCAATGATAAAATTATTTTAGTTTATTTCACCCTACTTAATTTGATCCTTTCCACCACACAATACTATCTTGTATAGGGGATTGCATGTAAGTAATGTAGTAGTGCCCCCTATATATTGACTTCCCCAATCAATAATTATTTGTTACTGGAAAACTTGTCAACCAGTTCAAGTGGGTAAAAGAGGTGCTAATAATGCCAAAAGCACAGGCTGAGTCTTTAAGAAGTTACTCTTGCAGAGAGCAACTTTCTCCTATGGCTATCAGCACAATCCTAACCATTGCCATTCCTATAACAAACACATTTAACTAGAGTGACTGTGTGTTTGCCTAGTCAGAAATGGAAAAAACATCCAAAATTCTGCTTTGAAATGGATGATTTTATTTTTAGGATGACTGATAGATGTCTCCCTCTCCATCAGGTACTCAATCATTTATAAAGAGCATATCATGTACCTCCCATTGGTAAAATGCTTCACTTAAAAAAATGTAGTTGTTCTAAGAGGCAAAAAGCTTTTAAAATGTCAAACCCATAGTTCATTTAGTACAATTTGAGCAATTCAATTTATTAATGAAAAATTAATATATTAATTAAAGGCAAAATTAAGATATTTGAATATTTCTGTCATGCTAGATTATCTCTATGATCTCAATTACAGCTCATCCTAAGTTTGATAAGGAAAAATATATCTACTTACCAATAAAATTTATTTGCAATAATTTCTGCAGAAAAAATCATTTAACAAATTTCAGAACACATTCATGATAAAACCCCTCAGAAAGGTGGGAGAAAAGAAACCTCTTCAACTTTTTAGAGAGCATCTACAGTCATTCTACAGCTCATGTACTTAAGTCAGGAAGGAATGTATGGCTTTTTCCTAGGAAAGGGGATAAAACAAGTATATTCCCTCAATAAAAATAGTGAGGAGAAAATAGCAACAAAACTGTCCCTATTTACATCACACATGTGCTTATGTAGAAGCACCATGAAATTTACAGTAAACATCAAAACCCTGAAACCAGTGTGTGAATTCAGCAATGCCATAGGACCTAAGTACATGTGTATATATCAGCAATTAATATATGGACAGTAAAACCAATATATAACACAACTCAACATTTAAAATAAATAACCAAAATAATAAATAAAAATGTAGAATTTGTATGAATAAATTTCAAGGAGTAGCATGAAGGATCTTTATAACAATGAAAATGTATTTATCTTGACTTGTTTCAAGCTTGATAGCTTGATTGTGATATAGTTTTACAAGATGTTACCATAGTATAAAACTGAGTAAACAGTATGTGAACTCTCCTTGTATTTTCTTTTTATTGCAGGTCTATTGACAATCATGTCAAAATATAGAGGCTAATTTAATAAAAAATATATTCCTTTAGATTATCTTGTTATATAATATGTACATATTTGACATGTTGTATGGACCATGATACAGCTTACGCTCATAGTAGCTATTTTCTCTTCTAATGTAGAGATTTTAGTAATACTTTCCAAAGAGCAATTGTTTCTTTTGACTGAGAATAGAAAATCCACTTACATGACTGGTGTTAAGAAAAGATGGAACAACATATATCCCATGCTTTGGTGCTACATTTTGTTGAGAGTATTACAAACCATGTGGTGGGAGTATTTGGAAAACATGAAAAATTACACAGGAGTTGAATTCATTGCTGACTTTATAGGTTCAAAGCAGTTGAAGCTTAACAGCATATTAGAATACCAATAGTACTATTGGTGACATTATTAAAGGTGGCACTATTAAAGGTGCCATTTTGCAAATTATTTAAATAGATTCATTGTAGTTAGAGTTTAAAATTGAGAAAATGAGTTAACCACTGGATATGTTCTAGATCATTTTTCTTTCTAGGTAATATATTTTATGTTAGGGGAGTAAAATTATTAAAATTACAGTGAAATGTTTTGTCTATGTAATTTAAGACTTTGAGAAATATTTTTAATTATTTAGACTTTGACCATGTTTTATTGAGATGGTTTAAGTCACTAAATATTATTTGCTATGACCTTTTCTCATTTTTATGCACTTGTTGTGTTAGGATTTCTTTTGATATGTGTTTAAAGTTGAATGCTTGGACAAGATTGCTGTGGTTAAACGTACAAGTATTGGTACAAAATTTGTGAGGATTAAATCCTAGCCATCCGTTGCTGGCTATGTGACTTTGCAAGTGTTACTGAATTTCTTTGGGCTTTAGTTTTCTTATACTTGAAATGAAGGTTTAATTGAGTCAATAAATATGCTTAGACTACAGTCCTGGATATAGTAGGCACTATTTATCAGTTAGCAAATTTTATGGTGTCAGAATAAAAAATGGTGCATAAATTATTCAAAAGTTCTTTGAATTTAGTGATTGGAAATGGTTTTTTGTTGGAATTTTACCACAGACAGTAACTTAAGTAACTTATCATCCTTTGACCATCAAGATTATGCTAGAATTAATTGATTGGTATTTGTGTAATGCACCACTACTGATGGTGATACATGAAATGATTCCTGACTTTCTTTACTCTGGGCAACAAAAATTCTCCAGATAATAAGGGAACATGAAGGTTTTCAGAATATTAGAGAGAAATGCTATGTAATATTTGTAGATACCAGACTAGAATTTCAAAACCCAACCCTTTACTCTTCTGTTTTCAAAACCACAAATGACTTTCTACTAGAGAAAACACTCAGCTTGGAAATCAAGGGTTCTTGAAGGGTTTCTGATTGTTCTCCCCTCTACTCCATGTCCTTGTTTCTAGCACTTTGAGCTACTTGATGTTGCCAATACATTCACAAATTCTGTCTGAGATCTCTATTCATGCCAGCTTACATATGTGTGCAAATCCCAGTTTCTCTCTTAGGCAACTTCTCATTCCTAAATCATGGATCATTTTTTCATTTTTATGAGATTTCTTCTTAGCAAGAAAAACAGGCAAGATTGTTGTCTTTCTTCTCTACCCACTATAGATATCCTTCCACACTACTAGTGCCTCCTTCATTGCAGAGTTATTTTTCATCTAATTAGTTTTATATTTCAACATTTATAAGCACAAGAAAAAAATACAGAAGGAAATGATTGTCATTCATTTTCCCTCTATCTCTCCTTTTCCTTGCTGTGAACCTTTTTTATGTTGTGAACTCTAGGGCAAGATTACTTTTTACTTATCTTGGTATCCCACAGTGTCTTGTATAGTTATTAACACAGACACAGCACTCAGTCAGCATTGTATTACTAATTGCATTGCAGGAAATGGTATTGCTTTGAATTGTTCTTGGGATACAGTAAAGAGGCCAGATTCATTTGAACACATGATACATTAGTACAATGAGAACTTCGTACAATGAATGCATGAAGTACATGCCTTTACAGGATAGAGTTAAAGCACATTGGAAGTATCTAAAAAGCAGATAAAAAGTATGGATTGAGCTAAGTGATTATTGAAATAATCTTAGCACAAGATGTTGAACTGGATTCAGGTACCATTTGGCAACTCAAAGGAAAGTTGCACAGGATCTTGTGACTAATAGGTGTTGAGGAATGGAGAAACATGAGAAGAATCAAAATCCTGTAAGGAATTTTGCCCATAAAATGGGAAAATTCAGTCACTGAAAGATTGGAAAGAGTAGTTATTTTAGTTTAGGGAAAGATTTTAATTCAAAATCTACTGATTTGTGGCAGGTTAAATGTAATCAAGGTGAATACCCAGTTGACAAGATTGAGACTGACAATAACTTTCAGTTATCTGTCTACTTAGTCTTGATCCTCGAAGCCTTTGATATGTTAAGATCTGTCTTGTCTCCAACTTTGAGAAGTTAGAACTAATTGTTTTTGCAAAATATGTGTGTCCATCTCAGTTCTTCCTGGCTATAGTGTTAGTTTAATATGAATAGCTCTGTTTTGCTTTGTGAAAGTATATCAGGTTTTTTGTTGAGTCAGAGTCCAGTGCTGTCTTACAAATACTATGTCAGTCACATAGTATATTTATGTACACCTACCTACCTACCTGCCCATTATCCCATTGACCAGGCAACCCATACTTTTGCCATAACCCTTCTTCAGCTCTGTGACCAAAAAAAAAAAAAAAGAAAAAAGAAAAAAATTCTCCTCATTCTAGAATGATTTCACCATTGCTCCCTCTTCATATTCTAGATTTTTCATTGTTCTTGTATCCATGCTCTGGTCTCTCACCTGTTTTTGCTTGTATTTTCCCTGTCACTTGGAAATCCCTCTTCTGCCATCTTTCATTGTATAATCTGCATTTTCCTTAAGAACTAACATAAATGAAATATGTTCATTTGTGTGATTCCTCAGTTCCAGGTGATTACTAGTTTTTTGATTATCCATAGGTGTTTGTGTCTAAGCCCATCTTTGATGTTTCCAACTATTTTTAAACTTTAATAAAATTCCTGGAAATCTCCCAACACATGTATACACACATAGACACAGGCACAAGCACACACTGTTTTTAAAAGCTCCTTAATACTCTCATTAGGAATCTCTATAAGACAAGCAACCATTACAACTGCGGATACATATGAATAGTGGAGAAAAAATTAAAAGATGAAAGGGAAAGTTCTATAATTAAAAGTAACAGAAGAAACAGATTAATTAAGGAATGTGAGCCTTATTAAAAATTATAAAAGGAGACATAATAGGGAAATTTGAATATTCACTTGATAAATCATTTTTTTCTGAATAGTAAATTATTTGATAAAACATTATCAATGGAAAAATGCCTTAATATAATGACATAAAAATTGATACTAATATCTGTTGAGTATTCATATGATATTTGATACCTTGAAAATGGAGAACTGTTAAGATATTAAAATAATTTTTAGGAGATAACTGACTAAACCCTTTGAGAATTCCTCATTTTTAGAGGGAAGGGTAAGGGGAACAGAGATGAGGAAGCCCAGAGCTGGTGATGGTATGGTTATTAGGACACTGTGGGAGGGCCTCCCTAGAATCCCATCAAGTGTGGCTTAAGCCAGTGAACAACTTAATTTCATGTAAATCAGTTATTATTAATCATTTACAGTGTGAGACATTTCTGCTCCTATTTTATAGTCGTACTGTCAAGTGGGTGCCAGAAGAAAAGAGAATTCCCTAGGTATTTAATCTCCAACTTCAAACCTCTTTACTTCCTCTTGATGATTAATTATTGTTGTGAAGTTCTTAACAAAGGACCCTTGATTCAAATCCTGAAGGACTAGGGTATTAATGCTGTAGCACTTTCACTATATCCTAGTCTAGTTAAATTTTTCTCAAAGCTGGTTCCTATTTCTGGCAGTCACTATTCAGTTCTGGAACTTTAGCTCAAGCCAAAATAAACTATTGTTTCAGGTCTGTATTTTTCCCGAAGCACCATGGCATTTTTATGGAATGTGGAGACAGTTTTATGTAAGATTTTAATGGTTACAATAAAGGACCCAGATCCCCTTCTTGGGCTGCTATCCTTCCCTCTATATCCCAGCCATGATCATACAGCTTCCCCAAAGAGGGTCATCTTAAACCTTCCAACGAGAGATGTCATTTATTTACTCTGCTATGTGATCCTCACTTTATTGGGTTCCCCCCCCCCCTATTCATTCTAAGGAGTATAAAATTATTTTTTAGGTGTAATCGGTTATATTTTTAAAAGAAAAAAAAGTCATCCATATGTCAAAAAATTCTTCTTATTTAATCAAATAATGTTAATAAGGTCTTATTTTTTCAAGCAGTATAAATAGTATCCATGCTATTCATAATTCAGACAGGCAAATATTAATCTTAAACATTTTAAATCAAAAAGAAAGTAAGTCTCTCTTATAATATTTTTATATTATTCATTTCATTAAAACCATGTCAGCAGGATGAATTTGAATAATTTAGGATTATCTCTCCAATGATAAGATGAACATATTAACATTCAAGTTTTCCCACTTCAATGAGTGTATGAAGGGAATTCTTAAGAAGTTTTTATTATTGAGTTTGTCTTTTGAGCTCTACAAAGCATGCTTTGAAAATTGATGTGTTTGACAAAATAAAAGAGTTCTGAAGACATGCCTTTGTCAGAAGATGAGCTAAAACATAGATGGTAATTCTAGAGAAAAGTGATCTTTTTTAAAGTTAATTAAAATTTAAATATTCTATAGGTCCATTGAATGGTACCCATTTGTGAATACAACTATGAAATGGTTCTAAGTTTTTATATTTTAAAATAAGAGATATTGTTATAACAATTCTAGGGAAATTGTAAACTTTTGGTGATTGATATTACTGACATATAACCAATTATGAAATTTCCATATAGTAGCATGGCCAGTAGTATACAATTGTATACTATTTGTTCACAAGTTTCCATTTCTTGTTCCATAAATTGAGTTGTCCATCTTAACATTTAGAATCTAGATCATGATTCTTGAGATTTTGCTATGTTAAGACCTACAATTTCTAAAAAGAAGGAAATAATGTAATTCGAGAAGACAAAGAAATTGAAGATCAAAGCAGATATTGCATAATAAGCAGAATCTGAACGTTTGTTGAACTTAGCTATAGAATATGCTTTAAAACATAGTGTTGAGCCATATATCTGGAAATATCTTGCCATCTTAATGTACAAACCCTGGAGACCTGAGAATATTATGATGGATTCTTCAGGTAAAAATTCATTTTTAATGAGAACAAACAATAACTGTTCTTCCAACATTCCTTTTACATATATGTGTGTGTATATATAGTATATAAATATATAGAATATATATATATATGTATTTCAGAGGTTTGTTGGAATCATTTTTTCTCAGCTGAAACCACACCTGATATTTTAAGAACATAATCAATGACAGAACTTAATGCAGTTAATATTTTTCACTGAAGAATTATTGAAACACCTATTATTGAAATTATTGAAATTCCAAAAATTTAAGGAATTTTTGTAAAAGCCAATTGTCATCCATGAGCAATAGAAAAATGTGTAAGTTTAAATGTGGTTTATTTAACATTATAAGTATTTTTTATAGTTGTGTATGCTCATCTATGTTAGTATATAGGGTAATAAATAATACTGTATATAAGTTTCTTCTAATGTGGCAAATATACTTTGATATATGTACTTCAATACAGTTAATATAGTACCTTGAGAATAAGTTATCAATGAAAAGATATCATATTTATATAAAATCAACTATTTTATCCTGGAGAACTCCAGATCTAGTCAACAACTTTACTGTAATATCACATAGCAGTTAACTGTAATTGTCCGTTGTACATTATAAAAATTTTAATATTTTATAATTTTAGTTTTTTTTAATTGCATCTGTAAGAGATGATGGATGTTAACTGAAACAATTCTAATAATTCCACAGTAATGAATCATTCATAAATTCATTTATATTCTGGATTTTAATTTTACATATTATATAAATATAATTTTTAAGAGAAAGTCTGGAGTATTTCCCAAGTTTGAGATTAAATGTAATTATAAATTAATTGCAGATCTTTCTCTTTTCATTATGAAAACTTTTCTGTTACATGGGGTACTTTTAATAATATATTGCTTTATATATAGCAAGGTGCAGAAGGTACAGAACCAAGTTCTATTTGAGATAGAATATTTGACATATAATCAATTAAGTATAATATTTCTAACAGGCTAGAGTTTTTAAGAATTTTATTAAGTTTTGATGTGTTTTATCAAGCTCAGTATCAAAACATCCTTCCT
>PVHY01006927.1:0-70927 GCA_004024945.1 Uropsilus gracilis | reverse complement strand
GTCATATAAGTGAGACCACTCTCCTGTATTTTCTGTTCGTTCATTCACATGACATCCAAATTATCATCAGTCTCTCTTAAGCCAACAGTCCTCATTCCTGTTCCATAAGTTTATTGCTTCTCTTTGACTACCAAAATATTTTTGCACCTTGTAAGTACAACTTGCACTTTCATTCTATATAATGTGGTCTAATTGATATTGCTACAAAATATCTTTGAACATACTGCACTGCTCAAAATTCCTTCATGAATCAGTGCTTTATGAATT
The DNA here is from genome assembly GCA_004024945.1 of Uropsilus gracilis. Classification (NCBI taxonomy): domain Eukaryota; kingdom Metazoa; phylum Chordata; class Mammalia; order Eulipotyphla; family Talpidae; genus Uropsilus; species Uropsilus gracilis. The sequence goes on along the minus strand of PVHY01006927.1, from coordinate 70,660 downwards.
AAGTATAAATTTTTCAACTGAGTCTTCATGATATCTCCTGAACGAATATTCTAAGTTTTATCTCTTATTGTTTATCTGCATCACTAATAAAAAGGCACACAAGTGGAAATATCTAAATATTCAGTTTTGTGTAGTTTTCTAATCATGCTTATAGTACATATGCCTAATACTGAGTAGTAAATTGCAGCATAAGTTTTTACAGAGGCTTTGGATACAAACTATAAAATATCCAAGGAAAAGTCAAATTTATATTTCCAGTACAGCTTTGATAATTCTCAGTACTAACATCATTTGTCTTTTCTTATTTAAGGTATTACAATGAAATATTAACACATGTCTTGTGAGTAGTACTAATATTTATCAACTTAATATGCATATTTGCTTTTATGACTGAATTTTTATAATTTTTGGAATGTGTTCATATATTTATATGTATTACTCTTCGTATGTTGAATCTTTTAATAAAGCAAATATATTAGTACAAATAATATATCTTGCAAGTATCTTTTTGTCTTTTTATTTATATTTTAATTTTGCTTCTTTGATTTTTCAAACCTGCAGGTTTTCGCTTATTTTACTGAGTTTTGTATTTATATTAATTTTTAGAGTGAATTATACTAGCAGTTTGGTCCTTGCCTTTGATGTCATAACTAGTAACTCACAATCTAAGATAATTTATATGATGTCTGATCATTTTTAGTCATATATAAATTTCACTATGGAAATTTATTAGTTTTTGTCAAAAAAAGATATTACTTTATCAAGAAAGACATGAAACATTACAGGAATATCTAAGACATAATGCAGGTTTAGTGTCAGACCACCTCAAAATGGTGAATATTATAACAAATAAGTTAGAAATGATTCTCCGGTGCATATAAAGATTGTGGTTACATTGTAATGTAGTGTATTAGCTATGAGTAATACCATTAGATCTAAAAATGCCATAGTTTGAGAAAGTTTTTATAAAAATGTTTACTCTCACCTGAGCCATCAGCAAGTTATAACTGTTTTGCCAGTGCAGAGGCTTGTCCCCAGCATGTGTCCATGCTGACAGCCAATGACTGAACAGGTTGATAGCTGCTACAGATTAGGAATGTGGAAATTGTCAGAAAGTAAGAGAGTAGTAAAATTTGCTACCTACTTCATGCAAGATTCTCTGTAGCATGTAATGTTCAACAGCATTTTACACACATGAGAACGTTCAGAATTGCAGTAAAATCTTTCAAACTAACACAGCTTCATCAACCAAGTTTATGTAATATTTGAAACCTTTGTTGCTATTTCACAATGTACACAACAACTTCACCAGGTGTAAGTAAATTCTGTCTCAAGAAACTGGCTTCTTTATTCCTCCATAAGAAGCTACACTTCATGCCACACACCTGCCCCAGGAGAGGTTCCTGATGTGCATGACCTGCCTGCCTGCCTCAACAGCCTGAACTGCTGCATTCCAGGAGCATAGGTCCTCACCCAGGAAATAGGATATTACTCCAGAAAAAAGAGATTAGTGAACCAAGCATCAACCAACGATTTACAGCCAGAGAGGAGTTAGAGTAACCAGAGGGGGAAAGGTACAAGGGTAGGGTGGTATAGGGAGGGCCATAAGGGGAACATTAACTGTACAAACATGAACAATGTATGAAGATTTCAAAAAATAATAAAATTTAGGAAAGAAAGAAGTTACTCTTCATCCATAGGAGTTAAAATTTTTAACATGATTGCAGTGTCATGTCCTCAAGTTTCATTTCTAATTCTAGTTTTCTTGCTCATTTCCATCATATTTGCAATTACTTACTTTATACAAGTCTTCAACATCTCAAAGTCATCCATGAGAATATTTTCCAAATGCATGTTAATGTTGATATTTTGATCTCCCACCATGAACTACAAATGTTCTTAATAACATCTAGAATGGTGAATGTTTTCCAGAAATATTTCAATTTATTTGTCCCAAATCTATCAGAGAAATTACTATCTAGGCAACTTGGACCTTGTGAGATATATTTCTTAAATAATAAAACTTGAGAAGCAAAACTGCTCTTTGATCTATAAACTGCAAGAATGGATTTTGTATTAACAGGAATGAAAACAATATTAATCTCCTTGTTTATCTACATCAGATTTCTTGAGTCCTAGAAGGTAATTTACAATATAAAGCTTTATTTTTTTAAATCTACATTACATCCTATGGTTTAGTGTAGTCACTTTCAATGAATTTAACTTTTGACATGCCTTCGTCACTAAGCTTAATCATTCCTAGTTTTGATTTACAGTAACAAACCTATGATTTTTCCTCTCAACAATTGTAATTAGAGATCACAATAGGGACAGTAAATAACCTAATTTCAATATTGTTGCCTTAGGGGATAGAGATGTCTGAGGACATGGAGACAGACAGGGAAGAAGTCGCTGGGTTCGTCAGGACACACACAACTTTAGGGACTAAATACGTGATACCTTGTGAATGTGATCTGTAGTCAAAAACAAGTACAACAGTGATAACAAAGACTACCACAACAGATGTAAAATCAATGAAAACGTTTGAAACCCACATTTTGCACATTTTGGTTATTTTCTATGCAAGGTTACCATAAATCTTCACTTGTAAATATATATAGATATAGATATATAGACATACATATATATACATATATATCTATATACATACATATATATATCTATATATATCTATACATATATATATCTATATATATATACATATATATCTATATATATCTATATATATACATACATATATATATACATATATATCTATATATATCTATATATATACATACATATATATATATAGATATATATAGATATATATAGATATCTGAGAAGTGTAATGGAGTATAACACAATAGAGCAATGAATGTCTGTGTTAGCCTCTTAAGTGGTCTTCCTACTTCCAATCTGGTTCTCAGGAATTCTTTTCTAAACCAGGATTTACCATTCTTCTGTTCCAAATCTTAAAATATCTCCCCATTTCATGCAGAGTAGAAGTGAAAATCCTTGTAACAGTTGATATTCTCTCTCTAGTTATGATCTGCTTTTCTCCCAGATGCCACTCTCCTCCAAACTAACTGCCTAGCTTCCTGTTCCTTAAACAAGCATATATGTTGACACTAACAGACCTTATGTCTTGCAATGCATGTCTCTTGATAGCTAACTCCTGCATTTCATTCAAGACAGTTCAGGTGTAATGTTCTCAGTGAGATATAAATATGAGTGGGGGAAGCTAGTTGCTTAAAGAAGCAACCTCAAGATTCTAGAAGATTCAGAGAGAATAGTTTCACACCAATGTGAAGTGATGCAAAATTGAAAATCCCTCTAAATATAATGAAGGAGAAAATTTTAATAGAAAATAGAAAACAAAAATTAAACCAGGAACAGTAATGCTAATAATAAAATGAAAGAAAGCAAATGTAACAAATAATTATCAAAAGCACACAGAGGTTAAAAAAAAAATCCCCGTGTTGAAATAGAACACCTTGATTTCAAAGACTGAAGTATATAATCTTTTTTGGTCAAAATAAAAAATGATACATTTATGATAACATATGATGTTACAAATGAACGAAAGATAAAATAAATGTTTAGGAATGAAAGATCATATATAAATGCAATAAAAATGCTAGTTTCAGATTTTCCTTCCAAACAGCAAAATACCAAAAAACAAATAAAATATGTACAGTATGGAAGGATAATAATAACCATGGCAACAAAAAGGTTAACAAATGACATATACTAATTTATGTAAAATTATTCAAAGTTCAATTCTCAAATTACTACATTTGTCATGACAACCCTAAAAGACCCGTATTATAATCATTCCCATTTTACAGATAAGAAATGACACTGTGACATAAAGAATTTACATATTTCCACACTTTTACTACTGAATACAACTTAGAAAATATGTCTATTGAGAAAAATACTAATGTGTCATTTAGTCAACTAAAAGGTGAACTGATATTAAGATACCTAAGACAGGAGTGGTTACAATATAAATTTTTTAAAAATATGAAAATCCATGAATACATAGAAAATAATATAAATAATCATTGAATATAATCATTGAAATACATAGAAAATAATATAAATAATCATTGAAATAACAAAAAGTAAACTAGACACTCTCTGAAGCTCCAATTTATATTGTAAAAATAGTAACAGCATTTTAGTGAATGAAAGGCAATAGCAACACAACTAAAGAAGGTCAGTAAGGAGATAGAAAGGGCAAAAGAAATGGGCCAGGTTCTACATATTGATCTTGTGAAGTAGAAATTTTTGATTTATGACTTTGATAATGCAAAATATATTTATTTGTAGTAGTGATATAATTAAAAATAGTATTTTTATACTTTATATTTTCAAAAGCAATAAGTACAAACTTCAATAGTCACTAGACCAAAAACAGTAATAATATCAAGTAGAATGGTAGAATCAACACCAAAAGTTTTAAACAAGATGAAAACTAATAAAATTCACATATAAATTAATTAACTTACTAAATCAAAATACATTAAAATGCAAAATCAAGCTAAGTATTATCCATGTGAAAAGGTCACGAAATTATTTCATAGACAAATTTGGTATTGCTCTAGGCATGGGAAGAGAACATTTTCTGAGGCTGAAAGCTATAGAGTAAAATAAAAATGAATAAGCTCTACAAAATATTGGATTGTCTCTGCTAGAGCTCAATCTGGAAATTGTTCTTCCGTCTGTCAAAGACCCAGTGCAATTCATTGTTCCTCTCTCACATCATATCCTACATCACATGGAGGAAATCAAGACTATAGATAGAATACCAGAGAAATGCAATGACATCAAAAAGAATGAAACTTTGCAGAATGACTCAGAGAAGATTAAATTGGCTTAAACTTCAACTTGGCTTGGTACTTTTAGGGGAAAAAAGAGTTTAAAATTCTAATAAATAAATTGCTACACTTATATTTTAATACTAAGCAATCACATTTGTTAATAATAGGCAGTTGATAAAAAATTCCATGGTATTATAAAAAGGGAGTTGATATAGAATTGCTTATGAAAAAGAGATTGAATTTAACTTTAAAATCACATTGTCATTTGGATATGTTATCTAAAATTTGTATATAACTTTTCTTAATCTATGTTATTAGTTGTTTGTGCTTCTAATTCTATGGTTAGTTGTCAACTCTCCATGCTTTTCATTCCATTGTAATGTTTTTGTTCTTTTATTTAATAATTCATTTAATAGATCTGTAATTGTTGATCAATTCTTTTGTCCAGAAGGAATATCTGAGACCATTAACCCTACATTTATAATGATGCTGAAAACACTTCTCTCTTTTTAGGAATACTTTACATACATATTTACAAATTGCTCTATTATCTAATTTCTAACAAGATTGAAATTAGGTTTTCTATAAGGAATGAAACTGCCTTTTTACTATAAATTCAAGATTATTTGAGAATTGTAGAATCTTAGTTAGTAGAATCTTTAATTGCTTGAAAGCAATAGACCAATGTAGCCATCTTCACTTAAGGAGAACAATCTGAATACCATATTTCTCCTGTACATTATCAAAATGAGAGAAAGAGAAAGTTTCTTATACAAAATGAGAATGCACTAAAGTATCAAAATGGTTACAGTAGGGACTGTATCCCCAAAATATTTTCACTTTTGCCAGATGACCAGCATATTTACCCAAAAAGCTTATGTTAATCAATCAATTTAGTTACCCAGTCATGTACTGAGAATTTATTGAGTGCTTCACTTGTGCCAGGCACAATTCTGAACTCCTGTGATACAGAGATGAACGTGACAGAAAATTCTCTGCTCTCATGAAGAATACATAGAGGATGTAAAGCAAACAAACAAATAAGAAAGAATGAAAAAGACAGACTCAGATAGAGATGGTTCTCTCAAGCAAATATGAAGCCCTGTGATGTGGTCAAAAGATTGGGGACTGGCCCACTTAGGCATGGAAAGAAAGGCAGAGTTAGGCTTCTGGATGAAAAGAAATGCAAATATCATACTGAGAGGAGAGTTATACAGGATTTTTTTCTTCATCTATCTCCTGCTGACCATATCTTGCCATTTCACTAATTATTATTGTCCCATTTAAGACTTGAAATGCTAGTCAATAAATGATTATTGGGTTCCCACTGTGTTCTCAGCACCAGTATGACTGGAAAATGTGGTTGAATTCAAGCAACTAATTCTACTGCTGTGATAAAATATGAGGTAGGGAAAGTGCTCAAGCCAGTAAATAACTTAAGCCTTCTTGTTAGAGGGATGCATTTGAGTCTAAGTTTCATGGGTCCATTCACACATCACCTCTGAAATATGGTCCTCAAAGTTCTAGAACTCTTCTAAGAAGAGGCATCATTTATTGCCACTAGATGGCACCAATTATTTTCATATTTTTAGATCAAAAAAAAAAAAAAAACCCTTTTCTAGACCACGTTAAAATGGAAGAATGTTACTTGTTACTTGGCAGTATAGTTATTAGCAAAAGTATTGTTCATTTATTAACAATTTTCTTATAGGAAGAATCACTGCAATTGCATTAAAGTTGTGTTTATTAACTCACTTGCATATTTATTTAATGCATATTCCTTTTAAATAATTTAGTTTAATGTATTAACATGCTTGTTGAAAGTGTAGAAAGGATGTTTATTAAATATATATTGTAGTTGAACAAATAAATAGGACCAAAATAGTTGATAATATATATTACATAAATATATTTCTTTCACAAAAAAATTGTTTCAGTAAATTGCAGTAATGCTCTTTAATTTTTAAGAAGTAATTCCCTGTCATAGCCCTCAAAAAGAAATAATATTTATTAATGCATTGGAGAAACAACGTTGTTTATTATTATAAGTAAATGTATCAAAACTATTAAAAGATACAAAATGAGAGAGAAATCACAACCAAATCTATAACATTTAGTCATATTCTATATTACAAATTTGGTATGTATAATTTTAAGATCTAAGAAAGCATAATCAACATTGCAATTTTTCTCTCTGTTTCTAACTAGTAAGTTTACAGAGCAATTAAGATATATGTAAAATATTTTTAAAAGAAAAGAGCTTGAAATATTTCTATTTTTCAAGAGTGGCTCATAAATAGTCAAAATATGTTTGCTTAGAAACAAAATGTAAACTATTCTCACATCTCCCATTTTTAAAAACATAAGTTACCTTGGAATAAAAATAACCTATATTCATATCAGTAGTGATGTGAACAAAACTGACAAAAATATACAGTGACAAAATGACAGTGCAAATAAAATGCATTGAAACATTAGTTCATATAATATATGAATATAATTACTGAGGTGAAAAGTCACATGTTTACTATGTTAAAAGATTAAATTTAAACATCAAAACATGCTTGCTACTTCAAAATGAAGTAGCAGCCTCAAACCAGCTGCTATTATTATTATATTTCTTTCATTCTCAAAGAGTTAAAAAATAATACTCACTTTAATATGTGCCAGAGTTTTTTGTCTCATAGTAAAGAGTAGCTGGAATTTCTGTTCTTCTTCACACATTCGATCTTTGCAGGCTTTTTTCTCTTTTATGTGATGCTCAAACACAGTTTGAGCATGACCCTTTTTATATCTGATACTCATCAATTGGTCCCTATGAAGAAATAATTGCATTTGCCATTAATCAATTAATATTTTATTTTATGGAAACATTTACGACACGTTTTAAAGAATCCAATATTGAAAAAATATTGGAACTGAAGGGTTTTGGATATTCCCTAACCCCTTCCAATACCTACCTTTATAGAACTACTTAAAATCTTCTAGGTGAAAGAAAAGTTAATGAATTGTCTTACTCAGGTATACATTGTGATCATGAGTTTGTTTTGGTGTCATTTCAAAAGAAACCCTCCTCTAGGCAAGTAAATCCAAACATACATTCTGATTAGATTAAGTCGTCAGAGCAGATGGCAAATATATGTGAGCATAAACACATGCTCACACGAGTGAGCATATATACTGAGAGAAAGATGAAAATCAAGAACCTAATTCCACATAGAAGAGTTTCCATCTATAAATGTGAACAATGAATATAGTTTATAGTTTACTGACAACAACCGTAGTAGGGAGACAAAAAAAGGGTACCTAGTGTTCACCCACTGGATCAACATGATCTTCACCCTACACATGTGTCCTCCAGACATGTAATGCAATACATTTTTGTGTTCAAGCATATGTGCGCATGCACATATGCCTGTCTGTGCATTTTGTCATTGATAACTAAATTTCTCCAGATATAGAGGTAAAAAAATTCTTAATAAAATCTGTGGTTTTATAAGAAAAAACACTGCTAGTAAAAGCATCAAAAAGTGGTTATTACTGCAAAATAATATGATTTAGAAATAACTGACAGTTGATTAGCAACCCAGAATCCAGATAAACAGAGTTGCAAAAGCTCAGCACACTTATGTTAGCCACATTCATTTTCATTTTTATTGGTATAGGAAATTTAATCATTTGCACAGTTACTGGTTAAGGCAAAATTTTTGTACAGTAAAATTTTGAACAGCTGAAATGTTAAAATGCAAGCTACACTACAGTGAAATGCTATGAGTGCTTCAGTGGTGGGTGTGCTAAGGTGACTACACCTGAAGGGGAAGATGCTATACTTCCAAATTATGTACAAACATATAAATCAAAGGTACTTCCATACTTCTTTAAAAATCATTTTATATCCAAAAGTAAATATATATTAAAATGACAAAAATGTTAGTGTGGCATGAATACAACTCTATGAATGAATAATTATTATAGCAATTTAGATACAAAATACCTAAACTTTAACATAATTTATAATACAATAAAGGATAGAACCAGAATTCAAGTTCAATTCTATCATACTTTATTTGCTACATCTCAGACCAACTAATTTTTTTTTCTCTCTCTACAAGAACTATTACCAACAATTTGAAAACAACACTTTGTTCATACTCTTTAGATGGGAGTCTTCTAAACAAAATAAGGTTGTTACTTTTCATCTTCTTTACCTCTGTTTTTGTACTTACGTTGTATATAACAACAACATCCAAAATGCTTATGTGTTATCTTTTATAAATATTTGTTAATATGATCAAAACCAAAAATTTCTCAGTTACTGTCAGGAAACATCACTATCTCAAATACATATACTTTGTTCTAGGGATTATTTTTGAGATTGGAGTATATTCAATATATAATTTATTAATTATGTATACACAATATACACTGTGTGGATATAACTATACATGAAAATACTGTTTCTTTTCTCATACTGATGAAAAGAATAAATTCACTCATCGACTTCCCGATTAAGAGACTGTGCAAAACAGAAGAGGCAAGGGTAGCTTAAATTGTTATTATGTCTGTTAACATTTTCATTGTTTTGTAAATGCAAGGTTTACTTATGAAAAAATATTTTTAGATATTTGAAAGTATATTTTTTCATTTGCCAATTTCTTTGTCTTTCTTGGTGCCTATTTCTAAACAAAATAAGGTTGTTACTTTCATCTTCTTTGCCTCTGTTCTTTGTACATATTCATCCATACAAACAACATCCAAAATGCTTACATGTTGCCTTTTATAGATATTTATTAATATGATCAAAACCAAAAGGGTTTTTTTTTTTGCTTTCATATGTGGTATACTCAATATGATTAACAATTTTCAGATAAAGCTATATAATCACTTTGAAAATAGGTTTTTACCCTATGGTAAGAGCTAAACAAAATCTTGTTGAGTTCATTGACTTGACTCCATTAAAGTGTATGGTATCAGGCTGTGAATAATTATTTTTCTAATACTTTTTCTCTCAAATGTGATGAATTTGCCTAATTATATCAGTCTTCTATATTTAATTGAATTATTCCTAAAAGTTATCAATGTGTATGTGTCCAATTATACTCTAAACCCTAGTCTCTATTACAAAATAGAAAATAACCAAGATAAGTAAGAAAGAGAAGGCAAATTCTAAGTGAGAGTCGACAGTGCACTGTTTTAAAAATGATTTTTCTCTGAACAAGGGCCTTAACTAAACTGTGTCAGTTATGTTAGTAGCCCCCCAAACTAATAATGAGGGGGTTTTGAAAGATAATGCATATGAAAAAACCACATGCTATGTTGTCAAATATCTATTTTTAAATTCTTACCTCAAAGTTACTATCATATAAGCTTGGGAGAAAAACCCTGTGCCATTAACCATGTCAAACTAGTGAGAAAAGCTAAACTTACTAGGAAAGATGATTAATTTAATAAGAAATAAAAATTCTTATACTCAGAAAATGAGAATTCCCAGTTATTCAATCAACAATAAATTCAGATGAGCAACAAAAATTATAGCAATTTATGTTCACAATTTTAAACCAAAATTATCAGACATGAAATGTATATTCCACATCAAATTATGAATGAAAACATAGATCATTTTAAGAACAAATTTTAGATTTGAAAATTTGATTTTATCTCTTATTAATTATATATTAAACATTAATATTTTATAAAACTTAATGTACTTACTTTAAACTGTCTACTCTTTGAGTAAGATTTTCCTTTTCCTTTATTTTTTCTACTAAATCTTTATCAATTTGACTTATTTTTGCATTGTAAATAAATGTTTTACTTCTTGTGGCCTCTATTTCTTTAAAAATCAATGATTGTTTTTCCTGGGAAAGAACCAAGATTACTTCATATCAAATACCACTATTTTCAATTTCTTATAAACAGGAACACAAGTACATAAGTCCATAGAACATTAAAATTAAATAGCAACGTATCAATATAAATTAGTTACTTAACAATAACTTACAATAAAAATAACTTACCTGTATGTTCTTTTTTCCATTGTTGCATCAGATAAGTTCTAAAAAAATGGGTAAGAAATATCACTTCCTTACCCCTTTACGTCCCTTGTTCTTGCTCTTGCACTTTTTCTCCCTCCCACACACATGAAATTTTAAATGCATGTTCTGTCAAGGTGCAAACATGTGGTTATTTGCTTTCAAATACATATTGAAGGTGTACAAGGATATATATATATATATATATATATATGAATTTCTAAAAAAAAGTTGGTATTTAATAATTTAATATAAGCACAATTTTCTAATGTTAGTCCATGTAGTTTGGGCTATATTAGAGATTTTATTTTGCATTTATTTTTGCATAATCTTTTTATGATTGCTGGGCATTTTTCTTGACTAACTTACTGAATGGGTGACTCACTTATTGAATGTTGTTCCTCACATTGTTCCTAATTATTACTTCCTTCCCAACTAATTCCATAGATCTCAATTACTCCTTTGACTTCTACATAATACCACTTTCCCCAATTTGCTTCTCAATTTTCTACTATCTGATACCTTACTCTGCTCACTTTCTACTCTTATAGATTTTAAGAAAAATGATTAATATTTTATATTTATTTTATTTTGAAATTGTGCTGTTTGTCAAATGCTTTAAATATTGGTTCTCCATATACTGGTCTTTTTATAGATGTTTTGGAATTTTCTACTGATTATTGAGGTGATATATTTATATATGATCACTATATATCAGAATAACATTGATGACTGAGTTAGAATTTCAGTTGGATCATTGGGGTTTTATATTCTTTCTGGGTGAAATTTTAATCTAAATAAAAGAGGGTGGATGAGCAGGGAAAAGATGGTATCAGAGGAGGTTCCTTACTTTATTTTTTTTCCTTTCTGCTGAAGTTTTTTTTTATTTAAATAACTTATTTATATATATTTTTCCTGGGAGCATAATCTAAAAGAAGACTAGGGGGTTATTGTAATGAAAGGATCCCATGACTTGGGACAAACACAGAGCACCTCTTGGACACTGGAGACCAATGCTGACTCACCAAATGGGATTAATAAAATTCAACTTCTTCCAATAAAATTGGGTGTATAAGACATTAGAGAATGTGGCAAGGTGGTAACCAGTGTGCATATTTGTGCTCCATGGTTAGTTGGTTTTATCTGACTCCATGAAGGAAGGCACTATAATAACAGTGGATATTCCAGAAGCAGACTAGAGAGAGGAAACAGATAACTTATTTAAAGAATTAACAGAGGAAAATTTCACTAACTTGTAAAAGTAACAAAATATACAAGTATCCAAAAGCTTCTAGTTACCTAAAGAAAATGAGACTTACAGAAAGACATAGTGATGCAGCTTCTTAAAGTTCAAGATAAAGAAAGAATATTGGTTAGTTAGAAGGAAGAGGATCATGTATAAAAGTACCCCCAGACTTATATGATTTTATTCTTCATGAATTTGTTGATACTGGTTTTGTTACCCAAATATAGTCTATTCTAGAGAATGCTCCAAATGTACTTGAGAAAAATATATTTTCTCAAAATAGATATTCATCTTTTGGTTTGACAAAATAAAATATTTCTAAAAGATAGGTAGTGAACATTCATAGAGAAAGTGAGGCTGCTAAAGCTAGGAGAGAAGGAGGTAAGGAAGGCTGGTGAGGGAAAAAATGAATAATAAACCCAAGGATAAATGAGGTATATATCTCTTTTGTTTTTGTCTATTTCCAAATATTATATAATTCCCAATACATTACCTAGACATGTTTAGATTTTAGAAAACATAGTCCATTAAATGCTAATGTTTTAAATTGCTAAGGCAAACTGCATTATTTAGTTTTCTTTTGTTAGCTTTGTTTTTAAATTACAATAACACTGAACAGAAAAAATAATTTCCAAATTGTATGTTATTTTTATCCATATCTACATCTGAAGGATAATTTTTGTACTATGAATTTATTGAAGTAGAAAGATAATTGAACACTATTACTAAATAGATGACATTTTTTGAAGTAAAAATTTTACATTTGGTTGCCATTGAAAGGTAACTCTATAAAATAATTTCACTTACTTTTCTGTGTTAACAAATAAGCAATATAATAGAATTTCAAAATAAATCAGACAAACATTTTAAATATAAAGTGAATAGAATTAGACAATTTTCAACAGAAAAACTCAAAATCACTTGTTTTACCCCTAATTTTAAGGTGTCTGTTCAAGAATATAATAATGGAGGAAATTAGTCTACATCTCACATCATAAACAAAAATCAATTCAAAATTGATAAAAGACTTTGATGTAAGACTTGAAACCATAGAATACATAAAGGAAATCATAGCAAAACATTTCACAACATAAGCTTCAGTGATGTCTCTAGGGATTCATCCCCAACAGCAAGGAAAAATAAAAATGAACATAAACAGATGGGACTACACCAAACTAAAAAGCTTCTTCTGCACAGAAAAAGAAACCATAACTAAAACAAAAAACACTCTATTTAGTGGGAGAAAATATTCACACACCACACTTCTGACAAAGAATGTACAGCAAAAATATATTAAAAAATCATGAAACTCTACAAAAACAAAACAAATAACTCAATCAAAAAATGTGCAGAACTAAAACATATCCTTCTCCAGAGACATATAGACTGCAAAGAAAACCATGAAAAATTATTCACCATCACGTATGACTAGGGAAATGCAAATTAAGACCACAATGAAATACTATCTCATGCATGTGAATGATTCATATCAAAAAAACCAGAAATAAATTTGGTGAGGATCTGGAGAAAAGAAAACCTTCTTACATTGCTGGTGGGAATGTATACTGCTCCAGTTTTTAAGGAAAATAGTATTGAGGTATCACTGAACATTAAAATGGATCTGCCTTTCGATTCTGTAATTCCATACTTGGGTATCTAGCTCCCACCCCCTTCAAATTTAAAATTGGTAGGAAACTTGCACTCCCATGTTTAATGCAGTGTAATTTACTAAATTATGGAAATAGCTTAAGTGTCCCCAAATATGAGGGGTTCAAGAAGGCGTTGCATATAAACAATGAAATATTACTTAGGGATGAAAAAGATAAACACGTGCCTTTTTGCAGGAATGTGTATGAGACTAGAAATCATAACATTAAGGGAGAAAGACAAATATGCTGAATAGTGCCACTAATATGCAGAAGATAGAGCAACTAAACTAAGAATCCGATAAAAACAAGCTTAAAAAACCAACACTTGAAAGCTGGTTGCAGAACTGAAGCACCTAGGGTAGAAAGGATGGGGGGGAGGGGAAGAAGAATAAGAACAAAGAGGGAAGGAAGTACAATAGACTATCATAGTGAACTGGTGATTTGGTGATGGGTGCACTACCAAACAGCAATACCTGTTGGGTGTATCCAAATAACTCAATTAAAACAAACAAACAAACAAACAAACAAATAAATAAATAAATAAGTAAATAAATAAATATGAAAATAATAAAAAATAGTTTATATTTGATCAACAAGTAATTGCTCCAGAGATTCACAGAAATCAGGTAATAAACAATCAAAGCCATCCTGTCCTCTAAGAATATTATTTTCACTTCCCCACAATCTATGATTGTATGAAACAGAATGGTAGGTACAAGACATTGAAGGGAGTAAATTATTTCTAATTGGTTAGTTCCCTTAAAGCCTTTTGATATGCAGTCATTTTTAATGTTTTCTGCCTATGAAACTGAGGGTAAATTTCAGAAGTGGAATAATAGTAAACTTTTCTATTTGTAAACTGGTCTCATCTGTAGAAACACAGCTGTATTTCATACACTACAGATACCAACGTCTACTTTCAAGGAAAGTAATGTGGGATACAATAATGAGAAAGACACTGTAGGAGAGAAAATAAAGACATAGAGATTCTGAGTGTGGGCTCATGCCACATATCCAGAATGAAATCAGTTCAGTCATTTAGAAATAAAAGGCACACACCTAACACTAAATTTGCTTGAATAATTTTCTTTGGCATAAAAGGGGTGGAAATTTTAAAGTATTTTCAATATGAAATTTCTTACCTCAACTACTATTAGTGCATCACGGGTTTGCTTCTCCTTTCTCAGCAACTCTTTCTTTGTTTTTCTCACATGTTTTTTAATGTTGTTTCTCCTCACAATTATATCATGCAGCATCTAAAAGACATACAGATATTAGGGTGTGCAACTTTGACTATATAATAACTATGGTTTAATCCCAATAGTCTCCAGTGACCGATTCTATATTCATGATTTTTTTTTTTTGGTATAAAAAGAAAGAACTTTAAAGTATGAGTTAGAGAAACATACTATGGTACAATTGTGGACATAATCCCAAAATTAAATTTGGGTTACTTAAGAAGAACAATCTAATCATGTTTTGTTTAAACAACAAATGCTATAACCTCACTTAAGAATTATAAGTTTTCTTTAAACATTTAAAACCCCTAGTTCCAAAAAAATAGCTGGATGTGGTGGCGCACACCTGTAATCCCAGCCACCTGGGAAGCTTGAGGCTGGGATTGCTTGAATCCATGGTACCGGGCAACGAGAGCCTGCAGTTCCACGGGCAAAAATAGCGAGACCCAGTCTCAATATTTTTAAAGAGAGAGAAGCCTGAACGTGGAGAAATTTCTAGACCAACACTGGCAGGGGGCAACACCCCCAAAGCCCAACACCAGAGCCATAAGGAAAAGCAGCAAAAAATAGAGATGGGATTGGATTGGAGAGGATGGCCTGCAGCAAGAAAACATGGACAGATCACAAACGAATATAACCTGGCCACCCAACGCAAACTTAGGACTGAAAATCTAACAGCAAGTTTCACCTGGACCCAATAACGCAGTCCCTCACCCAGAGAAAAGACACTACCATAGGAAAGAGACTAATGGACTCAGCACAGCTAATAAACAACAAAGAGTAAGGTGTGAGAGAATGGAGGGAGCACTGGAGAGAGGAGGGAAGGCGAAAAAAATATAAAACAGAGAGGTTGTAACCTAAAGAACAAAAAAAATTGTTTAAAAAAAAACAAACACCTTAACCAAAATTAAAACTCCAAATATAAATTAGTATTACTCATTGCAGAAAGTATGTGAAAACTTATTTTCTTCTGGAGTTTATACTATGTTAATCATTCCTGTAATGCATGAACTATTAAATATAATGAAAACAAGAAAGATTACTGGACTATAAGAAGTTATAAAACAATGGCTTTTATGAAATCACGGGAGACAAAAGCCATTATTTTTTCTCAAATTCATTATTCAAATAATTCTAATCAGGTTTTCAAAGCAATTAATATATTTCCATCATTAATGCACTATTGCTAAAATCATCTTGATAGGTGACAGTGCTAGTTATATATTCATTACATAAACACTATAAGTATTTAAAAGTGTTAAGTACAGTAATATACTAAAAATCAGTTGTTTCCAAGTTGCTTTAATGTGTTATACAAGTTGCTTAATGTGTTTAGGAACAAGTTTTTCTCATGTTTCTATTAAAAATAAAATCTCTTATTTCATCTGCAGGCTTTGAAGTTCAAGTTCTATAATGGCAATATTTTATAATATTGCTTTTTAAATAAGCAATTAAAAAATTAAAGGCTAAGAATATAAAGTTATATTATTTGCAAAGAAAAAATCCTGCTGTCAAAATGACCCAAATGAATGTCCTCCTTGCAGCTAAGGACAAGAATATATAATGCTTACCACACCCTCTACTTCTCAACAAGAGTAATGACATGATATATACATATTTTTCTACTAAATTTTTCTTTGGGAAGGGCTAGTAATATTAGTTACTGCCATAAACTTGTTGTTTTGAATATATTTTATCAACATTTGCTTTATTTTTCACATTAGCTGTCTTAACTTCTCCTATATACATCAAAATTTTTTATTGAAAATGTCAAGATGCTTTATACTTTATATTTGAATAAACATAGCTCTGGCATTTTATTAACAAGCAGTGAAGGTGCTAACCTAAGTTATCACAGTAGGCGATCATATCAGATAAATGACTGCTCACCAACTTGAAAATCACTTTTCTTAACTATGCTCCAAGAAGGATTATGAGGTACCAGGTAATATTTGTCCATGCTTTTATGTCTTCCCTTGTGAAATCATAATTTTCCATAAAATAATGTACAATTATATATATGAATCACTGATCTAAATATTTCTGTGAATTCATTTCTGGATTAATTACAAATGCTTACATCAAAATGTTCTTTGTAGACAGCTTTGATTTTTATAGCATCTTGTTCCAGCTGGTGCAAAGGGTGCTCTATTTTTGTCAGCATTAGGATATATCTTGACTTATTTCTCCTAAGTTCTTCCATCTCACATTCCTGTTCATCTTGAATGGCAATCAGTCTTTTCTGCCAGCAAAGATTTAAAACAATTCATTTAGCTATTAAATACTTAAATATTTACTAAGTCACTATGCTGTGTCAGGCAGTACTATTTGCTGTTATTTGAATTTTTTTAAGTTTTCCATGAAGTACAATTAGAACAAATGAAGCATATATAAAAATGGAAAATTATTACCAAAGAAAAAAAGAAAGAAAAAATTTAATAGACAATAAAAATAAAGCATTTCAAAGTATGTAGTGGAACAAAGTTAGAGAACAAACTAACAACAAATATTAAAATATGTCATTCCTTAGGAAGAAATATTTGTATATGATGCAATTGATAAGGAACTAATATCAAAGATCTATAAAATGCTTACAAACCCACCAAAACAAAGTCAAAAGCCCAGTCAAATAATGGGCAGAAGAGCTGAAAAGACATTTCACTAAAGAAAAACTGGGAATTACCAATAGGCATATGAAAAAGTGTTCAATATAATTTATTGCCAGGGAAATGCAAAACAAAAACCACAATGAAACATCATTCTATACCAATGAGAATGGCCAATATATAAAAAAAAAAAACAAAAAAAAACTGGAAACAATAAATACTGGTGAAGATGTGGAGAAAAAAGAACCCTCTTACACCATTATTGGGAATGAAAACTGGCTTAGCCACTATGGAAAGTGTGTAGAATCCTCAAAACACTAAAAATGGATCAAACTTATAGGAATAGAATTAGGATTCTACTCCTAAAAATCAGTTTATTAAGGACACAAAACACCAATTCAAAAGGAAACCTATATGCCTATGTTTAATGCAACTTTATTTGCAATAGCAAGATATGGAAACAACTTAAATGTCTCCAAATGATGGTGTTATGTACACACACACGATGTGTGTGTACACACATACACACACACACACTAGACTACTATGCAGTGATCAAAAATGATCACTCATGCCATTTGTAACAACATGGATAGATCTGGAAGAGATTATGCTAAGCAAAATAAATCAGGGGAAAAAATTAAACGGTTTCACTTATAGATTGAACACAGGAACAAAGAGTCAGGAAAAAGACAAAACTTGAATGTTGACCATAAATATGAGGCAAATAGCAAGAAGTGGGTTCAAGATGGGTGAGGGAAAAGCACAAGGAACTATGGTGATGATTCATAGGTGCTGTGGTGGAGGGTGAAACATAGGTACTACATCTTAAGGGAGAACAATGATGTAAGAAAATAAATAAAAGATAAACAAAGTGTGTGTGTGTGTGTGCAATTACTATAATATAAAACTAAATAAAACTAATGAATAAGAAGTTAATAACAAAATATTACACAAAAGGGTCTGGAATAAATTAGGAATTTTAAAACTCTATGTATAAATTTAGAAAAGTGGTAAATTTCCAAGCATACATAAGAAAAGTAGCACACCATTCATATGAATAAAAATGTCAAGTTTCCTAGTATATAGAATGAGATTTTTTTGTTTGCTGTAAAATGAACCAGAGATGCCTAAATGACAAATACTTTTTTTAAAAAACAGCTTTTTGCCTCTTGACTTGATTTTTGTAGAATAATAATTTCAAATATCTATGTAGTTTTGAAGAAGAGGCATTCTAGAAACATGCCAGGAATCAAAGCACCCAATATAAATGTATTCCAACGAAAAGGTGGCAGAAATAAAAAAAAATGCTAGTTATACTACTTTATTTATAAAAGCTCTATAAAGAAATATGATAACATGTTTTTCTTTCAGTATTAAACAAATAAATTCAATAGAAAGACACTAAAAGTAAAGAAACTATGACATCATCACAAAGCAAACCAAAGAGACACTTAAGATTAGAGCTCACTGGCCTTTTACTAGACTGGCAGAAATTCCCATTAAGCAACAAAATGAGATATGTGTATGGGAGGTCAGTTTGTTTATGCATGATCAGACACTGCTAGTTGTACACAGAGGGCAACTGTCATCAGCTACGGAGTGAAAACTGCTGGCTTGCAAACCAAGTAGTGAAAAGATGCCTCATTACAGGCAAATTTAAAATGCTAAGTAAAATGCAAATTAAAGGAAGAATAAAAACATTGAAACCAAGTTAGGATTACCTGAATTGTTATTCCATTGGCCACAATACCTCGAATTAATTTTTTCAGGAATTCTTCTCTATTCTATATACAATTTGAAAAAAAAATTAAAAGGTTTTACTTCTTGAGCATCAAAAACATTACTAAAACAAGATAGATTTTAGATACAAAAATATTCATTGTAAGTTAAATATTACTCATTACTTAAAATAACACCTTGACATTATTTGAGAAAAAGCTATTAAAGCTATACAAAACAGCAAATAAAATATTTACATAGCCTGAAATAAAATACCCAAGTATCAAAAAGGAATTTCTAGATAGTGTTCCGTTCCTTTTTTATAAACTACCACTTGATTTTCAATTATTACTCTCCAGTACTAACAAACTTAACCTTGAAAATAAGATAAATACAATAAAAGTTTAAAGTTTACAAAATTAATTGGATTCTCCAGTTGACTGGGATGAATCCTTTGTTGCTTATTTTCATTTCTTAAAAAAAAAAAAAAAAACAAAAAAAAAAACTTATTTCCTTGGAAGATCATGAGCAAAAACAAATCTTTCTGTTTAATTGTTTAATCTTAAATTCTTCATAGCTTCAGTTTACCATGTCATATAGTCAGATATGAAAAAATTCCAGAAAGTTCTTTTTGCTTTAAAATTAGATCTGGGACCCTTTATTGAGGAGTGGATTTGCATTTAGATTCAAAAGAGATATATGACTTGGCAAAGAGAAAAGAAGGAGGTTCACAAGTGTCCCTAAGTACCCCTCCTTCATTACTGAATTCTTCATAATATCCCAGGGTCTATAAAAAGAAATGTTTCCAATCATTCTTTCTTTTCTCAATTTAGAGATTATACTCTCTATACTCAAAATTATATGCTAAATACAGACCTAAAAGTACACAGATATGGAAAACTAATTTACAACAAAGAAATCAAAGTCATACAATGAAATAAGGAAAGTCTTTTCAATAAATGGTGTTGGGAAAAAGTATAGTGGCATGTAAAAGCATAAAACTAGACCACTATCCAAAAGTAACTCAAAATAGCGTGAAAACATGGGTATAAAAGCTGAAACCACAAACAGCATCGAAAAATACATAGGCAAATTTTCCTTGACTTCAGTGTTATAAGGGTGTATTTGTGGCCTCAACTCCAAGTGGCAAGGGAAACACAAACAAAATTAAACAAATGAGACTATATAAAACTAAAACTTTTACATAGAGAAAGAAACATGTCAAAATGAAAAGTTTTATTACTAAATGGGCGAAAATATTTGCATATCATACATCTCACAAAAGGTTAGTAGTATCCAAAGTATATAAATAACATAAAACTCAAGGGAAAAAAATGTTAAGAATTTGAATGGACAATTCTCCAAAGAAGACACACAGATAGCCAATAAGCACATGAAAAAAATGTTCATCAACTTTTACTATTGGGGAAATATAAATCAAAATGACAAGGAGAATCTTCATATTTGTGAGCATAACTATCATCCAAAGACAAAAACAGGGTTACAAAAACTATGGCAATAAAGGAACCCTCATACATTGCTGGTGAAAATGCAAATTGATGTACCCAATCCGGAAGTAAATTGGAGAGTATCAAAATATTAAAAACAGAAATTCCATACCATCCAGTTGACCTACTTCTGGGAATTTATCATGAAAATATTAATTCAAGAAGAACTATGCAATCTCATACACACTGCAAAATTATTTAAGATATAAAGTACTAGAAATTATCAAAGTACTTGCACTTATCAGTTGGTAAGTAGACACAGAAACTGTGGTATATGTAGACAATGCAATACTTAATTAGCAATAAAAAGAAGTACCATTGCCCTTTGCAGCACGTACATGAAATTGCAGAGTATTTTGCTTAGTGAAATAAGTAAGATGTAGAAAAACAAACAAAGCATGGTATCAATAATATGTGGTAACACAGAGGAAACATACAGACTAAATAAAATATAAGCAAGTAAGTAAATAAACAAATAAATAAACAAACAAACAAACAAACAAACAAACAAATAAATAAATAAATAAATAAATAAATAAATAAATAAATAAATAAATAAATAAATAAATAAATAAATAATAGTTTTTGTACTATTAGACAATAGTAGTTACCGGAAGGGAAGGAGAAAAGGGAGTGTGTAAATCAAGACGGGGAGACAATTGTATGGTGAAGGATAGAATTAGACTTTAAGCAGCCATATAGCTTTTAGCGATACAAACCTAAAATGCACATATAATAACACAACATTATTTCAATAAAAAGCAAAGGGAGAATTATGCTATCCTAAAGTAAAAGAACAACTTCTAAAAAGGAACTACAAAGGGGGTAAGGAAATCAATAATTTCAATAAATGTCTTCACTTACAGATACCTGTTTTTCAAATGAATTTATACAATGACATAGTACACAAATTTTAAATAGAGTGGTTGCCTTTTCTATTTTGATAAAATATAAGGTGGTTTATCAAATTATCAAATATTTAATCAAAAAGGACTTGAAAATGGACCAAGATGACATCAAAGGAGGTTCCCTACTTTGCTCCTGAGAGGATCAGCAAACAGCTAGTTATATAGACACTACGCCTAGAAATGCCCACATAGAGGAAAAAAAAATTGACACACCTTTTAGACTTCTTAGATTAATACACACCAAGAGAGAGAAAAAAGATAGAGACAGAGACATAATGCAGTGAGCAGGAGATAGGTGGACACAAATACTGGGAGGACAGACTGGAGAGGGGAATATATTACCAGGTTTTCATATTCTGATGAAGTATATGGAAACAGAAAAAGTTTTGAATAGTGAAAGCAATTCTACTAAGAAAGGAGGAGGTACCACACCCCCAAACTACAAATTATACTACAAAGTTATGGTAATAAAAATAATTTTGTATTGGACTAAAAATAGAAACAGACCATTGGAGCAGAATTGAGGGCTTAGAAATAAATCAATATTACATGAACACTTAACCCATGACAAAGGTGCCAAAGTGACAGAAATGGTTTTGGGAACTGTATAGCATCACATGCAAGAAATAAAACTAGACCATTATTTCACACCATACACAATAAACAAATCAAAATGGATTAAAAACTTGGATGGGAGACCTGAAACCATAAAAGAAGAAAGCATAGGCAAAACACTTCAAAGCATCAGCTACAGGGATGTTCTTGGGGATTTTACTTCAATAGTAAGGGGAACAAAAAGGAAAAACAGATGATCTGACTACATCAAACTGAAAAACTTCAACACAACTAAAGGAAGTTATCATTAAATTAAAACACATAACTACCAAATGGAGGAAAATATTTACATATCACACTTCCAATAAGGGGCTAAAATCCAAGATCTACAAAGAACTAATACAACACAACAAAATGAAAATAAACCAGCCCTTCAAAAAATGGGCCGATGAGCTACTAAGACACTTCTCCAAAGAAAACTAAGTGTGGCCCCTGAAAAACTTTTTACTTATCAACTGGCTTGCACAAAGCAAAAACATATGTGATACCACCTCACAGAATGATGCATATAAAAAAGACCACAAAGAACAATGATGATGATGATGTGGAGAAAAAGGAACTAAAGTGAGAATGTAAAATGAAAAACATAATGAAATTTTCTTAAAATACTGAAAATAGATCTTCCAGAAGAGCTAGAAATTCACTCCAAGTTATCTATCTGAAGAGTGCAAGAACATTAATTTGATGATTACATACACACCAATGTTCTTGCGGTTCATTCCTATGTTCACTATTTACAATAACCAAGTTGTTAGGGCTATTGTAAACAAACCTAAGTGCCCAGTGTGTAGATTAAAAGATATAATATATATATATAAGATATGATATAGATATATATATACCTATATACAGTGTGGAATACTATGCAATTAAAAAGGAAGATGAAATCTTACCATTTGTGACAACTTGGGTGGAACCTAAAGGGATTATGCTAGGTAATATAAGGAGTAAGGAGTAAGACAAAGACTGGATATTTTGTCCATAGGTGGAATATAGAGAGAAATAAATAAATAAAGGTAAATCAAAAACAATTTAGAAATCTGACTGCATATTTGAGACTATTAAATTGGGAGGGTGGGGTGGCATGGGTGACAAAGTGGGGGAGAGTCACAGTGGACAATGATAGAGGAATAAAAGTGGGGCAGTGACATACCCTGAATGGGTGTATCCTGTATGTCTAAGTCACATACATTGTTGTAATCCAGTGTAACTTTAATAAAATATATAATACATAAGCGATCCTTGTATAATAATTAAAAACTATATGTATGTGAATGTGTGTTTAGATGTGTGTTATAAGGAAATGATTAGGCGTGAATTTTAAGATAGACAACTTCAAAATTATGTAGGATTTCTATGACACAGTAAGAAAATTATGGGAAGAATGTTAAGCATGGGGTGTGTGTTTTGAAAGGTCAATCTGACTGCAAAATTAATTCACTAGTTTGTGTTTCCTTAAAATTCATTCATTAGTGATTCAGAGTTTCACATTTTTGAGACAGTATTTGTTGTTTAAGTGATTTTAAACTTCTGAACTTAGAAAAATTTATATTACACAAAAAGAACTTGTGGCTGTAAGGCTAAAAACCACAGTAGGCAGTACCCAAGAAACCAAAACAAAATAGATTTGTATCTGAAGCTGCAAACGAAAAATAGGGGAATTTTCTTGAAAAGAAGGAAATAAGTATATTCTGAAATCTATTTATCTACACAAAATTAACAGGACAGGTTACTGATTTTACTCTTAAATTGAACATAATGCCACCAAGAGTGTTTCTAGCTTGATGCTTAATTGAAGACCAGTAGATACTAGTTACTTTCTGAATGTATAATTAATTCACTAGGACAGTAGACAAATTCCTGGAATTTGACCAGTTCCTGGGGGGAGAACTGTGTTTCTATGGTAGAATACCTGGACATGCCAAAGATTGAGATAAGTTGAGCTCTAATGGTCAGAGGTCTCAGTCTCAGGCCATGGGGCATACCTGAATGATGGGATTGATTACTCTTCCTATATTGTTATCACAGATGGTAAAGCTCATTAAGATATAGGTTTGGTGTTTGGAATCCTTATTTGGTGTGCATTAAGAATCATCTCTTGAAATGGAGAGGGTATAAAGTAGGAAGTAAGGGAAAATATGAAAAGGGAAGTAATCGTATGGGGCAGAAACATAGGCTGAGCTGCAATGCAGCCTCAACATTAACCTCAAGTAGATATCTACTTGAGATATCTAGAGAGCAAAAAGGGGCTTTTTGTTTTTACCTGAGCTTAGACTATGTGGTAAAGTTATGCTCCTATATTAACCAGTCATAAGATGTGAGTTGCCCGAGGAAGCAAAGTGACCTACCTGATTTCTGAATGAGAACCTAAGTAGTCATGTTCATACGATCATATCAATAGATGCTGAGAAAGCATTTGATAAAGTTCAACATCCGCTTACTACAAAGGTTCTCAAAAAATATGGGGTAAGAAGAGCAAATACTAACACAATAAAAGCCATGTATTAAAAACCAATACCTGACATAATTCTCAATGACGAAAAACTTTCTTTCCATTAGGTTCTGCAACAAGGATGCCTACTTTCACCACTGCTTTTCAGAATAACCCTGTCATTCCTGCCAGAATAAGTATGCAAGAGAAAGACACAAAAGGAAATCAAGCTGGGAAGAAGTTAAGCTATTATTATTTTGAGATGATATGGCAATACATAGTAGTATGCTAAAAATCCATGGAAAAACAAAGACAATAAACCAGTTACATAGCAGGTTACATAATCAATACACAAATCAGCTTCCCTATGTGCAAACAATCAGTCTTAAGAGGAATAAATCAAGAAAAACATCCCATTTACAAGTGTACAAAAAATTAGATGCCTGGGAATAAATAAAGCATCTAAGGTGAAAGAACTATACAAGGAAATTTATAAAACACAGTTAAAAGAAATAGGAGACAAAAAGAAATCAAAAGAAATTCCCTGCTAATAAATTAGAAGAATCAATATTATCAAAATGGATATCATGCCAAAGCAATTGATAGATTCCATGCAATTAAAATAAAAATCTCAATGATAGTCTTCAAAAAAAATGGAATAAGTATAGCAAAAATTCAAACAAAATCACAAAAGTCCCCAAATAGTAAAAAGTTCTCTTGACTAATAGAGGGAAGAATGACGGTATTACACAACAGGACTTCAAACGATGGCACAAGACCGTAATGATAAAACAGCAAGTTACTGGCACAGAAACAGACACAAAGACCAATGAAATCTAATTGAAAGTCCCGAATTAAAGCTGCACATATATGGCCAACTAATCTATGACAAAGGTGCAAAGACTATATTCTGGAACAAGGAAAGTCTCTTCAATAAAAGGAGCTGGGAAAACTGAACGGCTGGATGCAAAAGAATGAAACTAGGCTACTATACCACACCATACACAAAAATCAACTCAAAATGAATAAAACCTTGGATGTAAGATCACAAATGATTATATATATAATATATATATATAAAAGAAAATATAGGCAAAACACTACATGACACACCCCTCAGTAACAATTTTGAGGACTGATATCCAGAAGCAAAGAAAATAAAGGAGATGATAAACAGTCAGTACTATATCAACTAAAAAGCTGTGTACAGCAAGAGAGAGCAACTAAAATGAAGAGACTCCTTACTGAATGGAAAAATATATTTGCATACCACACATCTGATAGGGGATTGATATCAAAGATCTACAAAGAGCTTATGTAATTCAATGACATTCAGAGCTAAAAAGACACTTCTCCAAAGAATAACTGGAAATTCCAAGAGGCATATGAAAAAATGTTCAATAACACTTATTATTAAGAAAATGCAAATCAAAACCGTAATGAGATACCACATGACACCACTGAGAATGGCCCAATTTAAATATACCAGAAAAAAAAAATACTGATAAGGGTGTGGTGAAAAAAGAACCCCCTCTCACACTGCTAGTTGGAATATAAACTGGTCCAGCTACTATAGAAGGCTGTATGGAGATATATCAAAACACTAAAAACGGACCAATCATAAGACCTAGTTTCTACTCCTAGTCATCGTATCCAAAGGACATAGAAAGAACAAGTTGAAAGAAAATCTGCACTCCGAAGCTTATTGCAGCACTGTCTGCAATAGCTAAGCTATGGAAAAAGCTTAAATGTCCCCCTAACAGACAAGTCGATCAAGAAGATGCTCTATATATACACACTGGAACACTACTACTCAGTGATCAAAAAAAGATTAACTCATGCTATTAGCAGCAACATGGCTGAAGTTGAAGGGTATTATGCTCAGTGAAATAAGTGTGAAGAAAAAGATAAATATCTGGTTTCACTTAAATGCAGAATGTAGAGAAACCACATAAAATGTGAGAAAAAACAAAACTTGCAGGCTAACCATAGATCTGAGGCATACAGCAGGGGAGAGGAGCACAAGAAATTGTGGTGATATAATTAACTTTATATATTGAGAAATTCAATGCATTAAATATTATAATTAAACAGATTTTCACTCAGAAACAGTAACTTGATGATGGGCAGTAAAACATCACAATTCTAAGATGTAGGAAAGTAAGTGAAGTTGTAGGAAAGAGAGTGAAAAGGAGTAAGAACAGAGGAAGACTGACTTTTCCAAGAATGTGACCTGTGGCTAAACTTGTACTAGACCTTTGAGTTCTTCAAATAAATTCTTTATATAGGGAATAAAAACTCAGGAAAGTTGCCATTTCACAACTCTTAACAATGATTCAACCAACAATCATTCATTAATCATTAAATATATCAAATATATTGGGTGAAAATTTTTGGAAACAAGACAGTTAAATATTCTTAAAACACCATCCAATTGACCACTTAGTAATTACATTTGGAAAATGGATAAATCTGTTAGCCATCACTTCAACCAAAATTCGAATTTACTAACATTAACAAAGATATACACTGAAACCATATGTGTGATGTTCATTGACACAGTTTTAATGACAATATAATAGTTTTACCCAAAGAGGTTAACCTGAATCCAATTACCAGAAAACAAATTGATAAATCTGTATTGAGAGAAATTATACAAAGAAAATGGCTTGACATCTTTAAAATAAATTCAGTACCATGAAACAAGTTTTTAAAGAAGATAAGCTAAAAGGAGACAAAAGTCAAAACAGGTAAATGCAATTCATGATATTCAATTACAAATAACAATCAATTGATTAAAGAAATCTTCATGTGGATTATTTATTTGTTCCAGTTATCTAATTGTTGCCTATTCGTTCTAAACCCATTCTTTTTAAAAAATCCAGGCTATCAGAACTGGAGCTTTCAGTTTCCTATAGGCAGCTGGAGTAAAGCAAGGCTTTACCAATAGAGGGCAATCGAGGGGCAATAAGATTTCAAAAGAAAAAGAGCTACATATTCTAGTTTTGTTCTGGTTATTTTCTCTTTCCTGCAGAACTACTGTCAGTTACTGAATGGGAAAATCAATTACACATTCACCGGACAGTGTCTGTCCAGAAATTCCACTCAAGTTCGATGAAGTTTCTCTAGCCCCTTGCAGGTAGTTGCTTAAGGACCAACCATGAGCAAGACAAGATAACATCTTCTTCAATAAGTCCACTCTCCTTTCGGGGAGGTTAGTCTCTCACTTATTGCCTCTGCGTAGTTTCCCTCATCAACAGAAGCTGTCCCTACTCCCTACTTCTGCTATTTCTTTATTCCTTCGAGAAGGGCTTTCTCTGTAAAGGGCTAGGTAGTTAATCACCCAGTTTCTGTGTGCCATACTCCTTTGTCACAACTGCTCGATTCTGGTTTTGTAGAGAACGAATTAAAAAGAATCAAACCACCACTTGGGCTTGAAAGAAGCCTAGGGGAGGGGTGAACGCGTCTCAAAGGATTGAAAGAGCCGCGGTAAAAGCGTCACCTTTGACCTGTTGTCTGGGCTTTAGCAGTCAGAAACCAGAAGGTGGCAGCAGAGAGCTATTATAGTGAAAGAGACTTGAGCGAGGACAAAAGATCGCTGAAGAGTACAGTGTATGTATGGAACACTCCTGCTACAGGTCTGGAATCTTACCTTTAAAGAGAAAAGGGAAATTTTCTATATAAATAAATCTAAGCTCAGAGTAAGGAAATAACATCAGTTTGCCCTCCAGTGACAGAAAAGGTACTGAAAATAAAGTTGAATTCATATTATTAAATAAAGTCTGAGACCAAAAGAACAGAGAGAGACTTTAAGAATTAAAATTGCAAAGCAAAGTTTGGAATTTGTACAAATAACTGTGGGTTGGACCAAATTAGTGACGGATCAGGGAAGTTCTGGCTGTTCATTGTTAGAGCGCTTTCTGGTGACCAGAACACTTAAGAAAGCCCAGGTGGTTGCCAGATTTGGTTCTACCTGAAACAAGCTTCATTCTGTCACAAGCCAACAACCAAATTAAAGTACACAACTTTGGGGGGGGGCAGGGTGGAAATGGTCGGGGGTGGGGGGAGTGAACCCCGTATAGTGATATTTAAACTACTCCTTTTCTGAGAAATTTCTGTATTTAAAATTTATTTTCCCCAACTATATTAGCAGCAGAAGTGAATTACTCAATATTTAGAGGCAAAAACAGTAATCAGGCAGAACTGGGAGACAGAAGAACAGCTACAAATTCCAAATGAAATAGCAAGAAAAAAAAAAGAAAGATCTTAAAGAAACACAGATAAACTACCTTATCAACATTTCAAAATAATGGTTATAAATGTGCTCCCAAACTTGGAAGAAGAATAGATGAATCAGAAAATTTTTAAAAATCCAAACGGATGTTACAGGACTGAACAATTGATGACAGAACTAAAAGTGTAATACAGAGGTCTAAGAACATAACATCAAGCTGAAACATCAAGAGGGATCATATTTGTACTATAGGAGTGATAGAAGGAGAAAAGAGAGTAAAGGGAATTTACTTTCTCTTTATCTGAGGATCATTTATAAATGAAACACAAAGATTAAGAGACAAAGTAGTAATAAAATTAACTAAAGCCAGAGAATTAGTTAAATAATTAGTACAATAAAAATAAGTTAAATATGAAAAACATAAAGCATGGTGGGGAGAGAAATGTAGTTTCCCAATGTGTTCAAATTTAGCTATCAACCCCAAACTGAATGTTACATAAATAGAAAGTTATATCTGAACTCCATGGTAACCACAAAGAAAAAACATACAGTTTAGAGAAATAAATGAACAAATAAAACAAAACAAACTCTTAGATTCCACTAACTGTGGTTGCCAGAGAGAAAGGGAAGTTGGGGTTGAATAAAAAGGGTAAACTAGTCCAAATGTATGAAGGATAGAAACTAAACCTTCTGTAAGGAAACTAAAAAGTATATTATGATGTCAAATTATAATACTGGAAACTAAACTTAGTTCAGTACAATTTTTTAAAAATAGCAGCAATAAAGATTGGCTAGGAAGGTTGTTTTCATAAGATAGCAGTAAACATTGATTCATAAAAAATTTTTAAAGTAAACAGAGAAGTAAACATAGAGCATAGAGTGGTATAAAATAGTGTGATTCTGCTAAAAATGCACTAAGTTGTTGAGCTTCTGAACTAATGTAGAAGCTTCAAAATTGCCTTATTACTTATAAAAGGAGAAGGAATATAAACTTATCAAGAAAAGTTTGTTCTTAGTTCTGAAATCTAAGATACATTAGTTACACAAGAATATTTGAACATCATGACAACCTGCTTCATGATTACCTTGAAAAATCAAGCAGCAGAAGTCAGTTCTGGAATGCCCTTGCCATGCTTTACTAAAACCCTAGGATATAGCAGCAAGCCTTTTAGAGTAATCTGTCAGATGTGGTAAATGAAGATGACTTTGATAGATAACTTTGCTAGTCACTTAAGAATATATTTGAGGCTTCTCAACATTTGTTTTTACAGCAATGTGGAATCTGAAATGCTTAGTGCCCTCCAATTCTACATACAGCCTTGATGTAGTTACCTCCATTGCTTACATTGAATAACAGTCAGGGCACTTCCAACAACCCCTCTCTCTCTCTTATAGGGAGGAACTATTATACATTTAATTTGTATTATGAGACTAGACAGAATCTACTCTTCTGGTGATCCAAGTAGTTCAAGGTGGTAATAGCAAAAAGTAAGCCTAAATGTTGAATAGGTTTATTGACTGCATTCTTCATCTATTCAGGTTGGCCTCTGAAGAGAAATGATTTCCTTCTGATTCAGCAGGTGTGATTTTTTTTCAAAAAGATAAACAAAACTACAAAGATCAAAATCTCTGACTATAATGCATAAGGTTAGGAAGCAACTATAAGAAAAAAAAAAAAACAAGAAGAAAATCTATGACTATCTTGAGACCTAATAATATTCTTCTTAATTGTCATTAAATGAAAGAGGAAATTAAAGAAGAAATAAAAATTACCTTGAGATGAAAGAAGATGAGAATTTGAACTACCAGAATCAGTGGGGTGCAGCAAAAGTAGTCTACAGAAGGTAGATAATTGCAATGCAGTCCCATACTAAGAAGAAAAATTTGAAATCGAATTCTTAAATTAAATCTAAAGTAATATGAAAAAGAACAAACAAGACAAAGTTATAGAAGGAAGGAAAAAAATAAGAGTAGAAATAGAGTAAGAGATGAAAAACAATAAAAATCAAAGAAAAAATTTGTTCTTTGAGAAGTTAAACAGAAAAGATAAAATTTAATTATACTAAAAAAGGTGGAAAACATTAGTAAATAGAATCAGGAATAAAGAAAATCACTATAGATAAGACAGAGATGCAAAGGAAAATAATGAACAATTATATACCAACAACTATGACAACCTTGAAGAAAGACAAATATCTATATTTCTATAGTCTACCAAGATTAACCATTGAAAAAGCAAATGAGTTAAATATCAAAAGAGTAATGTCCATTTTCATCAGTTCTGTTTAACCTAGTGAGATTTGGGTCAAAAGTACCTGACAAAAAATAATATAATGGGAATTCAAATCAGAAAAGTAGCAAAACCATCAATGTCTGTAGATTATGTATTATATAGAGAAATCATTTAAAATGCACCTAACATGAAAAATAACTTGGATTTTCCTTAAAGCATTAAAAATGGAAATCCATATGCCTTAATAATTCTCTTGGGTAACTATCCAACATCAATATAAACAGCATAAATTCTACTATGTCCATAGCAGCATTATGTGTAATTACTATGAAATGGAAACAGCCTAAATATCCAACAACAGATGATCGGATTAAGAAGATAGTATAATCACACTGTGGAATACTATTCAGTCACAAAGAAAGATGAAATGCAGATTTTTTAAGAAAATGGAGAGAGTTTGAGATAAGCATGCGCCGTAGAGCAAGTCAGAATGATGGAGCAGTTTAATGAAATTAAACATTTACAAAATCTAGCTTGAAAAAGAGCAGAGTTTGGAGTATCTCACTGTACTTTCTTACCCGTGCACTCACAATTGCACGCCATGGCTCAATTTCAGGGTTCAACAACAACAGGTTTTATTTATGAACAGGGTGACTGGGGATGAAAGGAGAATGTTCTAAGACCAACATGGCTGTCTCTCCTACCCCAGAGAGTGACCAGTAATCCAACAAAAGATGTTCAGTCAAGATAGCTTTGTGACTATGCAGGCAGGCTGGAAAAGGTAGCACAGTGGCAACCCGTAGACCAGGAGCCAACGAACCTGTGGCAATGGAGTTAGTAATAGGTGGCAGTATGGAAGCAGCTCAGAAGCAGTGGGTCTCCAGAAGCTGTGAAGAAGTCGTGTCGGCCTTCTGAAGCCTAGACGTGTTTCTGGAAGCTGAAGTCTGGTGTTTCCAGAATCCAACGTGGTCTGTAAGCTTCACTGCAGATTTATCTCTTGAAACCAATGCCTCCTGAAGCCAATTATCTCCAAAGGTTCTTCCAAGATGAATCAAGTCTCTTGCTCAAGTCTACTGAAGCTCTTGCTTATATTTCTCTTCATGGTGCCCACCTTTCAAACCCAATTCATCCATTTTTCCAGATCAGTTGCTTCTGAGACTTAATTGGTGCCATGCAAACTCAAAACTGAATGGTGCCAGTGGGAGTCCAACATAGTCTGGTTTCAAAACCAGCTGACGTCTAAATCCAACGCAGGCAGCTGTAAAACCTTCCCTTGTGGAGGAGCTGGCCTCTCCAGCTCTGCTGTGTCTGAATGGTGTGCATCTGATTTGAACTTTTCCAAAACTGCTATCTAACGCCCCACCCCATACCCTCACATTCCACCCACTCCCCTTAAAATCCAAACTTGCCTGCACAGGGTTTGGCCTTCAAAGTCAGCGCTGTGGGAAGCCCAAGCTGGTGCTGTGCAGCCAGGGAACCCGGTACCTTCAGAGAAAGTTGGAGCTACGAGGGTGACTTTTTAAAAAAATATATTCTTCATTTAAAAATATATTCTTATTTAAAAATCTAGAGTCAAACAATTACTAAATTATATAAATTATATTGATTGTATAACTTTCAAAACAGCACTTTTTCATTGATTTTATATATTTTTTCTTACATCGCTATGTACCCCAATTTTCTCCCACCATCATGTCACCCGTGAATGATCATCGTATTCAATTGCACTCATCCCTCCATGAGAATAACTCTTATTAGTGGACTCATTAAAAACAGCAAGGGTTCTGTGGTTAAGACGGGGAGGGGAGGGAACAAAGGTGATAAAGGGAAATATTTATAGGACAAATGAAGCAGAATTTAATTTAAAATATACCAATGCTGATATTAAGGCTCCCTCCCACCAATGATCCATATCTGTCTTTTTCCAGTTGGTGACTATTCATTATGTGGTCTTTCAGAATTCCCCCCCCCAAAAAATGGTAAAATAACATAAAATCCAACTCATCAATATTTAATCAATAAAATTCAGTTATGTAAATATCCTTTACATAACTAAGAACACAGAGATACAAACCTTGTATCTTCTCCTCACTTCAGCTATCTTTTCTTCTAGTTCCTCTGTTTTAAATCTGATTAGGTGATAAATAGCACCAATCTGATAACTTTCCTTGTATATATATTTAAGATATTCCTCATATTTTTGCTTCAGTCTTATCAAAGATTGTATTTCCAGCTCAAGTTTTGCTTTTTTCCTTACACTGTAAAAGTAAAATAAAAAGATGGCTATTCAAAAAAGTATGCAGTGAGGAAAATATATCTAATAGTAGTAAGGAAAGGAACAAGGTTATATTTTATGTGAAAAATAGCCAGATATTTAATTTAAACTTGAATATGGAAAATATGTGCCAGAATTCCATTTATTTTTCTATTTCTCCTCATAACTATCCCTAAAGAATAGACCTTACCCTATCTTCAAAGGATAAGCATATCTAGAAGAAAAACTTGGGGACCCTGGATGCTCAGCTTTCAGTGTATTTGTTCATCTCTTTATCAGTTCATCATTTCTAGTCATATTTAGTATTACACAGAGAAAAAATCATAAGAAAAATTCATCCCATAAAATGTACAAACAAAAACTAAAAAAAAAAAATAAAAGATAACTAAAACTAAACTCTCAAAAAATAAAACTAAATGGAAAATAGTGAATAGAGGAGGAAAGGAAGACATCAATATCATTATAAGATTCTCAGACACACAGAGAAATACCAACATTGTGGGAAATTATTTTCCCATTCAGAGTAGATACCGTGCATTCTCCAAATATACACAATTGAGTCCTACATTAAAAAGAGGTGAAGATCTGTATATTGACAACATTCAGGCATTGTTAAAAAAAAAACACAGTTAAATGAAAAAAAGTCACATGTTTATAGACTGGAAAAAATAATAATGATAAAAAATATCTCTAAGCAACCCAGAAATTAAAAAAATGTACTTTCTTACCAAAATTCCAATGGATTTTTCATAGAGAAAACAAGTTTCAATGTTTGTGAGGAGTCACAAAAAAAAAAAAAAAAAAAAGAACCCAAGTAGTCAAAGCAATTGTAATAGACTGAAAGTAACACATTCCTTATTTCAAGCCATATTACAAAGCCATAAAACAATATGGAGCAGATGTATAAACAGATATATAAACTGGAACAAGATTAAGACCACATAAATCAGTCTAAGTATATAATCTTTGACAAAGGAACCAATAGGACACAAGGTGAGGAAAATTCACTTTTTCAAGTTTTTATTTGGACAGCATTAGCAGTTCAGAATAGAAGAACAAAAATGGGTTGCAGAGCATTAACTTGTGTTTCTTTTCTAAAAGAAGCAATGTTATGCAGTGTTTATTTAAAGTAGAGGGAATTAATGATTTATGGGAAATAGAGGATAATTGTAGGAGTAAGTTCCTCAATATTTGAAAGAATAGCATCTGCATGGCAAGTGCATGGGTCCTACCTATATAGGTGAAACTTCCATTAGTGTAACGAAGAAGGAAGAGTATGTGAAAACAGATGGAAATAGAGAGAAAGGCAGCTCTCACTTGATTATTCTATGTTCTGTGTGAATTATTTGTGAAGATTATTAGCTTAAAATGAGGGTGATGTTCATGTCAAAATTGAAGAACATGAAAAAATGTTAAAATAGTTGGTGGGAATATCAAAATAGTTGTACTGCCTAGAAATTACTTGTACAGTGCTGAATATCACCTGTGATCTATAGTCATAGAATTTAAGTTCTACTCAGTAGCAAATTTACTGTAATACTAATGAAGCTTAAACAACTGACCCTAGCCCCTTTGAAGCACTTTGAAAGTTCCTAAAAGTGTTTTCACATGGTCATGTTTTTATAAAACCTGAAAAAATAAGATATTTTTCTAAAAATTTTAAAGATCACTTTTTCAAACGTATCTTTACCCAATTTATTCCCTATAAAAAAGCAGTGAAATAGTTGCTGACATTCTGTATTTATAATCTTGTATTCTTTGTTCAGAGAGACCTCAAATTCCATAACTCCTAAAGACCTACCAAGCCAGGATCTGACACAGTAAATTAATTAGTACAGTCGGGTTTTACTTTACCTGTTAGTGTTCAGGTTTAGTTCAAAGGCAGGGCTTTTTCTTTTCTTTTCTTTTTTAGTTATTGCACATATAGATTTTTTTTTACATTGTTGTTGTATGCCCTGAGATTCTCCCACTACCTTGTCATCTGTGAACTGTCATCTTAATCTCTTGTGCTCTTCCCTCCACTGATTTTGTACTTCCTCAACCTCACTTGCATTATCCTTTAGTTCTTCTGTCAGTTTGTTTTAATTTTTCCTTGCCCTATTGTTTGTTTTCCCTATACCCCACATATAAATGACACCATCCAGCATTTCTCTTTTTCTTTCTGGCTTATTTCTGCTAGCATGATTCCTTCTAGCTCCATCCATGTTGTTGCAAATGACATGTTTATCTTTCTGTGTCAAGGACCCTGAAAGTACTAAAAACGGAAATATCATTCAATCAGCAGTTCCACTCGTGGTAATCTACAAAAAGGACACCAAAACACTAATTGAAAAGGATACCTGTATTTCTATGTTTACTGCAGCACTAATTACTATAGCCAGGATATGGCTGCAACCCA
The DNA here is from genome assembly GCA_004024945.1 of Uropsilus gracilis. Lineage (NCBI taxonomy): Eukaryota > Metazoa > Chordata > Mammalia > Eulipotyphla > Talpidae > Uropsilus > Uropsilus gracilis. The sequence goes on along the minus strand of PVHY01006927.1, from coordinate 34,736 downwards.
AATGTCCAAAAACAGATGAACTAAACAGAAAGTTATATTATATTTACACTATGGAATATTATTCAGTAATCAAAAAAAAAGACTATGATAGGGCTTTTTAAGTCATAGAATAAGGTCATGAAGATTGTTTAAATGAATTCTGACTTTGATCAAATAATCTATTTGATTCTCATTGTAAAGATGCCTGAACTTTAAAAGATGATTATGATGACATTTTTGACTGGTCATATGGGGATAACAAACTAAAATTGGCACATATTTGCAATATATTTTGTTGCATAAATATATTTAGAAACTAAGGGTAATCTACCTATTAGTGAAAGATGATGAAGTTTGATGCAAAATAGAATAGTTTTCATTGCCTTTTCCCCTGGCTAACAATATTCCTGATATGCTTAATTTCTATTACATGATAGATATGACTATATTTTCCATTACATCATTATATTTCTACTTCTATCAAAACTACAGTTTTAGCAGAAAAAAATAGAGGTACAAAGAAGGTGGGGTAATGCCTTAAAATTTTAAAACTCAAAATTAATCTTAACTTAAAAATAACTAATCTTAATTTATTTTTTAAAAATAATATTAAAATTAAAACTAGGAGGCAAATCTATTGTAGGAAATTAAGATGTAGGATAAAACTATAAGACAGAGTAGTTAGTATGGATAGAAGAAAATTTGAATGTATCTGAAGGTCTAATAACTAAGAATTCAAGTTCTTCATTAATTGAATACAAAGTGAAGATTTGATTGCCTCTGCAGAGGGAAAAATTAGAAATGGGAAGGGGGATTTGTCATATTTTAATTCTTTAAAGAAAAAGTTCAAAGTAGACTAACTTGTTTGTAATTATTTTAAATAAAAGCAAAATGGCTTAAGAATATTCATTCAAAAGCTGCCATTAGATAAGAAAAAATTCATATTCTCATACTAAATATATTCATATTTATAAAATGATAGACATATTAAGGGAATATAAAAAACACAGTGGAATCATTCTAAGTGTTCCAGTCTACTTAAGAACTTTAATATTTTAACTGCTATCTCTAGCTATAAAACACTATCCTTTTAACTCTTGAAAAACATATTTCATAAAATATACCAGAATGTCATTGTGGTGCTCAGTAGTTGTTTTGCTCATTGTCCTTAATTATCAGCCCAATATTTGGATCATTGTGGAATGTCGCTCTCTTGCTTGAGGTACATCAGAGCATTAGAAGCATATTTTCAGGATATTTTACAGAAATTGAGTACAAAAATGGAGATTATATATATAATATATAATAAATATATACTATATACAACATGTACTACTCATATTATTACAAGCAACTAAGTCCAAATTAATTAATTTCAAATAATCTTAGACAAGTCTACTTTCTTTGAGTAAAGTCATTAAAGCCTGACTAACATATGAATAAGAAATAAGTGAAATTTTTTGCTAAAATGAAATGTCTCAAATATAGTTTATTCCTAAAGGATGCCGGATTATTTGAAGAACAAATTTACCAAATTTTACACAAATACTACAAAGTAAACAATCATATACCATCATTACCATGACCAGTAGATCTTGCTCATTTGTATGCACAGAGTACTGAACAAAGAGGCTGTAAACAATATTGTATCTACATCTACCTTTTAACTTAAAACTTTAAAAATGAATTATAGGTGAACAATACATCATAAACTGAGTTCATTATGTAATTTATTCAAAGAGTATAACATTTGAGAATGGCATTTAATGACGAGATGTTATTAAATGTAGCCTTAGTATTTATCACAGTCTGAAACTGAGAATGTTTTATAAGGGTATTCACTAGAATTAAGGGTATCAGTGACTTGTTTAAAACTTTTGCTATTATTTTTAGATTAAAAGTAAATAAAAGACCATGGAACTAAGGGAAAAATACTAGGGTAAATGATAAAAGAAAACAAAAGCAGGGAGTGAAAAGCAGAGCTCTTTTTAAAACAGTTCCAAAAACATACTGAAACAATGTGAAAAGACAGTGACCAAGGTGGGGACATGTCTATGGATTCTTACCTGTGCATTCAATTGCAAGACACCTCTTAGACTCAGAGACCAACAATAATAGGATCATTTAACAAACAGGAGATTAGGAAAAAAGAAAATAACATGAAGATATTTATTATTTTCAACATATTAGTTATGCTATCAGGAAAAAAAATTGTAATTTCAGAATTACCTTTCACTGATACCATCTGTTATGTTGTCAATATCGATCCCAAGTCTTACGTTTTCATCTTTCAATAGATTATATGCTGCTAAAATATCTGAATAATCTTTTGCAATATTAGAAATTTTAATACTCCATGTTCTTTGCTTTATGAAAAAAGTAATAAATGATATATGATTAAGCATCTCAAAAAATTAATATAATGAAAAATGAATTGTATGAATTAACTTAGGAAAAGAGAATGTAGCTCTAGGAGGAAGTAGGGAAAAATCTACTTACAATAGCATAAAAATCATTAAATTTTCGCTTATAGTCTTTTTCATAACGTTTTTTTGTCCAAGTTAGTTGTTCATAATCATGTTTTAAATCATTTAGCTAAGAAAAAATATAGACAAAAAGATTATGGAGTTTGACATTCTTCCATAGATGAAGAAATAGAGTATCATTTATACAACCATCATAATTAAATATTTATTAAAATAGTGTAACACCATTTAAATTAAATTTATGGAAACTGATGTAACATTCTTGATAGCATACAGCAAATCAATAATAGAACTAAATAAAAACAAATAATCTGATATATCTATAATACGTACAGAGGTTAATATTCAAAAGAACTTATGAAATAAAGAGAAGATTCAGTTTTATTTTAAATTATACTAAATGTTAAAGCACTTAATATATATAAGCTCCCCACAAACTCAAAAATTAGAAAAAGGTGTTCCGTGAATCAGTAATACCCTCATACCAAATCCTAAGAACAAGAAACAAGAAAAAACAAGAAACAAGAAAAACAAGAAAAAACATAGACCAATATAATTTATGAATACAGAGGTAAAAATCCTCAACACAATAGTAGCAACCAAAATTAGTAACATAAAAATAATTATACATCACTAATAAGTAGGATTTATCTTAGGAATGAAAGGTCAGTTCAACATGCAAAAATCAGTAAATGCACATATTATATTAGTACAATAATGGACTAGTATAATAAAGGACCAATATCTTCTGTGATTCTCAAAGGATATACAAGTCATTAAACTTAATTTCACAAACTAACAATAATTCAACAAACTAACAATAAAGCTAACAATAAAAGATAACAATAACTAACAAACTAACAATAAAAGATAATGTTCTCAGCCTGACAAAAGGTACCTATGAGAGATAAAAAATGTACTTAATGATGAAAATGAATGCTACCACCTGAAATGAGAAATCAAATCATAATGTTTATTCTTACCACTCCCTTTTTAACAGAGTATGTGAAGTTCTAGTCAAAATAATTAGGTACTAAAGAGTAGCAAAATTCTTCCAGATTAGGAAGGAAGAAATAAAATCATAAATATTTTCACACAAAAGGATATTGTATATAAAAACATCCAAGGAAATAATAAACAAAGGGGTAAAAACAAAATAAACTAACATCTAACAAATAAATATAAAATGCTATATTATCTAAAGATCTACATACACAAATTGGTTCTATTTCTATATACTAACAATTACATGTCTGCAAATAAAATTATGAAAACAAGTAGTTTTACAATACCAATGTATTCAATAAAATTGTTAAAAAAACAAGTTACTAAAAAAATGCAAAATTTATAACTTAAAACTAATGATAAACTGACTTGCAACAAACTTGTCTAGATAACCCAATGGGGAACAAAGAGTTTTCGGAAAGTGCTGTTTTGCATGAATAGCCTCATGCAAAGATTCAGTTTGGTCCCCAATTCACACAATATATACAGAATTAACTAAACTGAATCAGACATTAATGTAGAAATTAGGAGAAAATACTAGTTGATAACATTTGATCAGACATTTTTCCAGAGGAATTATACCATTAGAAAATAAGCACATGAAAAAATTGTTTGAGATCAATTAGTGATTAGAGAAATAAAATAAAAACTAGATGTATCTAAGTAATGTTGTTAATTAGCTAAGCTTTGGATACAGGCTCTATGGCCCAGTCTCAGACATATGACTACTATACTCTGCTGTTTCTCAAAACATGGCAGGGCTTTATGTTTACTGTAAGAATAGCTATGAAATATGTATTATGCATCATAATATGTATGCATGATGTATGATGATAAATACGTATGCATGATGATGAATACCTATGAAGTAAAATGCAGGTGATGGTGGGGGAGGGGGACAAATGATACAGAGCTTGGTTTAAATCCACAGTTTATGAAAATGTAGTAGTTATAATAGTTTACTACTTAGTTATATATTTTCTGTTTATCTTTTTAGAGACTATGTTGTATCATTTATGGAACTTTCTGCAAATATAATAAAAGTGTGTTTGGAAAAGAAAAAAATAAAGTTTTAAGGATCAGAAAAAAAAACTAGATGTATCAATAAATATAATCAGATAAGTGGAAACAAATTAAAAACATAAGAAATAATGAAGGAATAATATCTTTATTTGCAGTTAATGAATAGCACCTGTCAGTAATCTAAGATAAACAGTGATAAAACTACAAAAGTTATTTAAATCAACTGATTTGTACAATATGAATTAGCATTATTTCATATAACCAAGCATAATCATACCCAGACATTAAAAAGTGCTGACTTAAAAAGTGCAACAAAATAATCTATTTAGGGACTTACTTTTTAAAAATTCATAAATACTATTAGGAAACTTTTTTTAAAAACACAGTTTGTATCCTTTACAAAAGAACTGAATAAGTGAAGTGTCACTTTATTGACATAAAATAATATATACTGTTAATCTCATCATTCCATACGTCAGAATGCTAGTGTATTGAGTACCCTAATCAAGATTTCTTTGCTTGAATTGGTTTCAATTGGCCCAGGCGCTTCTCCAGAGGTAAGTGTGTGCTGATTTCATCATGGTTATGTGCTGGGTCCATTTCCTATCATGGTTTCTGTATGGCCCTCTCTCTAGTCAAGTAATCAGTGGCTTCTCCTTGTGTCTTACTATCTTCTGCTACATGTCTCTGACTTTTCTGTCATCATTTCAGAGGAAGATTAACCTTCTGTCTCACTTTCTCTGGAATCCCATTTTGCCACTGGATTGTTAGTTCCACCTTCTGGGCTCATGTTTTCACTATGTGAGTCATGCTTTTTACATGAAAGGTAACACAAGCCTGAAGACAGCCATCCTCCTTCCTACCAGTAGATCCACAGGGCATGAACAGGAATTTTTAAATTTTATACTCTTTCTGCTTCTTCCAGTTCAAGCTGGCAATATTTTTGCTAATATAAAATTCTCAAGAACATTGCTGGTCTCTAATGGAGGATGCAGGAATTCATATATATATATATCCATATATAAAAATATATTTTTTATGAATATATATTATTTTATGTGTATATATCCAAAAAATTTGATAGTCATTTCTTGATTTGGGGCTACATTGAGATGCTTAGAGGTGAATTCTTAAAATTCCTTCTATATAAAGATTTAAGGAATATTATATATACCACTCCTTCTAAGAAGAATTCAATTAAATTTTCCTGAATATTTGTAAATTATGCACAAACTTAATTAACAACAAAAGTTTTTGTAGTGATATAGAATATACTTTTTTCTTAACACATTCTAAACCAATGCAACAAATAAAAACAATTTAGTTCATGAACTTGCAACAATTTTATGCCTTAACAAAATACTACCAGAAGTAACTAATATTCACAGTATCTAATATACAAGAATTGCCTCTAAATGAAGAGAGAAATTAAAAAATCACTCAGCAATATACAAAGATATCCATAATTTTTTATAACATTATTAAAGTAGCATTTCACTGTAACATATATTTTGGTTGAAGATTACACCTCATCATTTATTTATCTCTATGTATCTAATACTGTATTATTTGAAATACACTATTTTACGATGAGATTACATATATAGTACATTAAATATATATATACAGTACATTAATTTACCACTATTCTTTTCTATCCTTCATATAATTTATCATTTAGCTAATTGAAAAATAAGGAAGACCTCACAAATTTGTGTCATCCCCAAGCATGAGCTCATTCCAATTTTAGTATATGTGCTGTCAAAAAAAGCATGAGTAACTTTTCCATTTTAGTAATATCAATTGTAAAATTTCAAAAATCTATCTCTTTTACAGAAGAAATGTTTGCATAAGACAAAATCAAGAAATTAAAAATAGTAACTAAAGATGTGATACTGAGAGGGACAACATGGATTCCAAACAAAATGGAATAAGTTAGAAAATAAAAGACATGTATTAGATGATTTAATTCCTCTGTGGAATATAAATAACCAAAAGGAAAAAAAAAACTACATAGGCAAAACTCAGCAGGAATAAATCTTGGAGATAGCGAGGAATTTAATGGTTACCAGATGGAACGGGGGGAACATAGAAGAGTCGGGAAAGGGAGGTTGGTGGGTACTAGGTGGGTAGTTTGTGAAAGGTATGTGGACCATGTGCACATATGGAAGAACAAAATTGTAGCTAAAAAAAATTAAACTAAAAATTAAGGTATATATTAAGCACCATTAAATAGTTTAGGCTATGTTTAAAGTTATATTCAGGTTTATTTTATATTCAAAGAAATAACCTAATAGCACCCATTCAACATAGTAACAGTTGATTAAAGAGTAAAGTATAGTAGACACTAGATCTTTAAAAGTGAAGTAGTTGTCAAACAAGTCACCAAGATAGTAGTTCTATGAGTAGCAAATACTAAATAAAATGTAGGATTAATGATATAAAAGCTAATAAATTCAATTAAGAATATTGTATTAAAGTATTAAAAAATCAGTTAAAATTTAAGAATTAGGAAAACGTGAAATTAGGTAAATCATGTAATATTTATCTGAAAGATAAAGCATATGAATTTTATTGAAGCTACTAATATCATACTATAATTCAAATTTCATGATTTTCCATCATATCTTATTTTGTTGAAATCAGTGGCCATGATATTAAACATTTTATAGACATTTACTATATCTTTATTTTTGATACATATAAATTAAAACTATCTTAGAATATTTCATTTAAAAAGAGTGTAAGAACTAATAGTCATTGAAATTATCAAATGATTTTGAAATGCAAGATATAAGAATAAAATAAATAATTACTGTATAAATGCGATCTATATTTCAAAATATATTACAAATCCATGTGTTTATGCACAAAATATTAGCGACTTAATTTGGAAGTGACTACAAGTCAATCTTTCCTTCTCATACAAGTTTTTCTCAAGTTTGAGGCATGAGCATTTAATGTGTGTGCCATTCAAAAAGAAATTTCAAATAATTTTAGGACATAATTTGTGTAACAAATCAGGTTTCATAAGGATTGTAAAGAAGCAAACAGAATTCATATTAGCAATTACAGTGTATTGTGTTTGTGAAAGTCTCCAATGAAATAATTTTAAATGAGAATACAAGGAGAGAAATAAAGATAATTATGACAGAAAATTTTTTCAAGTTTTGCTACAAAAGGTAACAAGAAATACATTTATAAAGGAAGATTCACACAATAAAACCATCAATAATAATCTTCTTAAAGGAAGATTCAAATAATAAAACCATAAAGTATTCAAAACAGGGATGTGAAAATTAAAAAAAAAGTAAAATTAAACACAGAAAATTATAATTATAAAACTATTTGCTAATGCTTTAGAAATCTGAGATCTGTAGAATTATTAAATCAAAGAATAACATAATCTTTAATAAAATTTTGAATACTTAACCTAAAATATAAGTAAGTACACATTCAAATTTGCAGATGCATTCAAACACTTTTCAAAACCAAGAAAAGCAATAAATTTATACCACAGAATACAATATAGATATAATAATAGATTGGTATCTTATAATAAAAAAGCAATATGTACTTTTATATATTAATTACATGTACCCACATGACACATAGATGTCACATATGAATCTAATATTTTAAAATGCTTTGCAGTTGAGCTTGACCACTTAGGAGCTATGAGTCCATAAGAAAATCACTTAGTGTCTTTGCTTTCCTATTTGATAAGTTGATGGTATTATTAAAAACTAAGCAATTTTTTAAAATATTGTTTAATAATCTGTGTGGATTCACAGAATACCCAATAGCCAAAGGTCATCTTGACAGCAATGAAGAGGAAAGGAAGGATCATGCTCCCAGATTCCAAACTATGCTCAAAGGTTATGGTTATTAAAATAAAAAGTTTGAACTACTAATATAGACACACAGACCAACCAAATAGAACTGATAGCCCAGAAATAAACTCACATTTATTGGATAGTTAATCTACATGGGACCCAAGAGTACAGGATGGCGAAATAAAAGTATCTTCAATAATGGCGGTAGGAAAACTGGGCATTTCCAAACAAAAAAGTGAAACCTATATAACAAAAATTAACTAAAAATGGATTAAAGATTTGGTTGTAAGACCAGAAACCATAAATTATAAAAAGGGAAATATATATAAAATACTTTTGATTTCAGAGAAGTCTTTATGTCTTCAATAGCAAAAAAATAAATAAGTCAAACACAAATAAATATTAAACTAATTCAACAATTCCACTACTAATGAATGCAGAAACACTATATTAAAGATATATGGTCATGCGTATATCCATTGCAATACTATTTCAAAGAGCCAACTTATTAAAAGTGCTCAATGACAGGTGAGAAGATTAAAAAGATTTGGTACATATAAATGATGAAATATTATCAAACTGTAAAAAGATATGAAATCTTGCCATTCACAACCACAGGGATAGCATTGTAGGGGATTATAAATGAGTTAGGAGAAAAACAAATACTAGATTATTCACTAATACGGGGAACATATAGAACTAAAACAAAGAAATTGACAAAACTGAACCAAAGCTAACATATTAATATGACTGCAGAACTGAGACTTCTGAGGCAGGAGGGGGTTTGTGACTAAGGAAGTTTCCCCAAAGATCTGTAGCAAAAGCATAATAGTGCTTTGGTGATAGTTACGATTAATAACATATATCTGACCCTGTTCCCTTAAGTCATATGCATTATTTTAAACCAATGTTAGCTAAATAATTAAAAATTAATAAAAGTAAAGACTTTACTTAATGAATTGAAATACATAGTTTGATAGTTGCTTTGTTTATGAGCTGCCTTAGCATGTAGCCCAATAAGCTAGTTAAAAATTCTTAATTTCTATTAATAAAATACCCCTAAATTTATGAAAATAGCAAATGTATAAAAGGAGTTATATTTTGCTGTTTTTTTAAGTGAATTATTTAAAAAAATTTGACTGCCCAATATTATTCTATAAAACATGAAAATCAAAAAAGATTTCTAAATCCTTAAGAATCATATCCTTTATCTTGTCAGGTGAATATAAAAAATAAAATATAGATGTATATTTATATCAAAAGAAAAGAAAGAAAAGAAAATCTAGGAACTGCTTGAAATATTATTATAAAAATAATTCTAAACTATGATAAACATTGATCTCAAATCCAACCTGAGTAAAGAAAAATTAGAAAATATTTTCTTTTACATTAAAAAAAACATTGATCTTGACAATATTTTTTAATTATTTAACTATTTTCAAACTGTTTTCTGTTTTACATGTCCTTCTTTATAGAAATGAAAAGGTAAAATGTGTTTTCAAAGATACAATGACACAAATTAGAGAAAAGTACATGCTAATTAGCTAAAGACTCTAAATTGGAAGCATGATATGCCTTAAAATTTTTAAAAATCAAGTTGTATGTGCAATTAAGCAGCACAAATCTTTTATTTTTCTCTTGAAATAGAAGTTTCAATTGCATACCAAAAATAAAAAGCATGGAAATGATTCACATCATTGCTTTTAATTGGGTGCTTAACATACCCTCTGACGATCTAGCTTAACGGTTTTTCTAATGAGCAAAATGCAGAGAAAAATTAACATATCTAAACATCATGTTCTCCTCTTCCCTGGAAAGTGTTAGAGTCCCTGGGCGATTTCTATAATTGAAAAGTATTACTACTATTATAAATACATTCACAATATCTCGTCAAAAATAAAAGGAGGACCATTTTAGAGATGATCAGAAGAAATTAAACAGTGAAAGTGGTGTTTTTTATAAATGGCAAACTACAGTATACTCAGGAAATTAAGGTCATAACTATTTGACAACACTCCATAATATTTAAAAAAAATTTATTGATGGTGCTATGCTTCCCTAACGCTTACAGTTACTGAAAAGACACATAGTAGAGCTACATGCATTCTAATAAATCAAGAAATATTTGCACTCCACACTACACCTTGCTAAGTACTTTTTCAGCTAAGAAGATTTATTTTTTTTCACTCCACTTTCACTCCTTCTCTTCCTTCCTTCATTAAATTACTCATTCAAGAAGCATTTTTTCAGTGTCTATAATGAAAGAACACTATGCAAGTGAATGTAAAGAAAAGAAAAATCACAATGCATCTCCTGACCTTAAAAGGCTTGATTTTGTGCTTTTATGACTATTTGCTTCATGCTGTCAGTCAGCTTTATAGGTAGAGAGATGGGATGCAAAAACCATGCCCTTGTGTGTTTCTTGTAGTGGAGTGATTGACTTGGATATGAAGTCATGATTTCCTGCTGAAGGCCAGGGGAGGTAATCCATCCAAGCTAAAGTTCAGTTATTAGAATTCATTGCTGAGAAATTTTAGTTTTCCTCTGTTTTCTGAAAATGCAAGATACTCCTGAGTAGTCTACCTACTGTATTGCTTCCTTACATCCCACCCATTCTTTTCTTTTAAGACAAAACAAGTAACTGTTGTAGATGTCTCTATAATTTGTATCTGCTCTTTTCTAAGAAGAACTTTTCCCAAGTAAAATAAAAACAAAGGAAGATAAACAAAAAACCTTATAGTCTAAAAATTATCAGAGAAGTAGTCAATGATTTCACTAGCATATTGTAGGTGCCAATACTGAGATAAATACAGACTACAACTTGATTTCAAAGCAAATAAAAGAGAACAAAGAGATGATTTCATCAGGGATTTTTCACCTTCCATGGCAAAGTTTAAAATTAGATAAAAGCAGACAATGGCAGCATTGTGATGAAAGAGCATTTTGATTTTTTTTTTTTAGTCACAGAGAACAATATTTATGAGCATCTGGAAGAAAGTACTTAACATATTCTGTGGAAACATCTCAAGAGCTTTTCCCAGGTCAAGAGAATACAAAAGAGTAGTAAGAGGGTAAGGGGGAACAGAAATTGGTGCATGGGGCAAATTGCAGACAGACTTGTATTGCTATTTCAGATCAGTCCCCCTGCATATTAATTCAGACGAACATTCTTCATGGCATAAGTGAAAAGAAAATAAAGACATTTTTAAGGGAACAAAACCTTGAGAATCTCAACCCTAGGAACTTTCTAAAGAACTTTTTTAAAGGTATAATTCAGTAACAAGAAAAAAATATTCGTTAAGAAAGTTCTCATAAACTAGAAGAGTTGTGTACAAAATGTTAAACTAGGAATAAATATAAATAGAAACAAACATTTACTTTATAGATTAATTAGAAATTACTATATGGCAGGGATTTTTATAAAAATGGGCTTACTATGATATAAAATCAAATGTATGTCAGGAAATTACTATAGTCAGTAATCCCTGTAGGAATAGCTGAAGATACTGATTATACCTCGCATCCAATAAGTGAGATATACATTCCAAACTCTAAAGTTCTGCAAATAGAACCTCATAAATAAAAAATGCTTCACAAGTGCAAAACACAATTCCAAATATTCTAAACTGAATTTCAGAGAGCAAATATGGACACAGGTTATATAAAGCAAAAATATGGTAGAAAAAATGGAAAAATACTAAAAACCACTATTATACAAAGATGTAACACATTTTAAATAATGTCAACTACATAAATTACCTCATGAAAAAATCACAATTGCACTAAGAATAGCATTTTTAAAAGCTTTAGAATCCAATGGGAACAGTGGATTTAATTAATCATTAATTAATTTAATTAATGGATTAATTATTTGATTAATCATTAAAATAATTGATTAAAGATTAATTATTGGCTTATTTTTGCAGAGAATTTACATTCTACAAAGTTCTAAGGAAACTGGGTAAAGCACATTTTAGAAACTATCCAAATAAATGTAGAGATAGACCATTTTTATGTTTAGGGATCCCCATTGTAAAGACTTTACTTCATCAAATAACCCATAAGTCAACATGATTCCAATCATAATTCCAAAAGAATTTCTGAAGAGAATAAACATGATACTACAGCAATTAGTTTGGGGAGGGTAAAGGTCAATAATAAACCTAAATCCCATATTAAAATGGAAGTTTCTTTCAGAATATACCATAAAGAAATAAGACCTTGTGAAACTAATTTTAATGTCTAATTTATATTAATTTCTTACAAAACTGTTAAAAAATAATAATCATTCAACACACAGGGGGACAATCATGAACAGACATTACACAGAAGTGAAAATAAATAAAACTCCCAAAAGCCAAAAAAAAAATAAAATTATAAAATTAAAGAGTTTTATAAGGGTAAATATAAAAAAGTGAGTTTTTACTCTAGATAGGAATAAAACTTGGTACAGGAATAAAAGTTGGTACAGGAATGTCTATCTCGCTGCCTTTTACTATATGATTACTTAATTTTTATCATATTACCTTATTTTTTACTATTTCATTTTACTGTGGCATATGAGATGTAGTAGAAGAGACAACAGGAAAGATGAGTCATAGGGGAAGGTCAGAGCTAAACCATGCATGAGAGGACTCAAGGCACCATCCTAGTTTCAGGATGGAGGGAACAAGTCAGGAAATAGAGAGAACTTCTAAGACTTGAGAATGATCCTAAAACAGATGGCCACCAGGAAAGAAGGTATTCAATTCTGTAAGTACAGGGGTTGAATCTGGCCAAATCTGAATGAATATGAAAGCACATTCATCCAGGAGTCTCCAAAAAAAAAAAAAAAAAAAAAGAGGCCTGCTAATACTCTAATTTCATTCCTGGAAGACCTGGAGCAGAGGAACCAGGTGAACCACAACCCAAAGAAATTTTGAGATAGTAAATAGGTGCCACTTTAAGCCATTAAGCTTGTAGTAATTTGTTACACAGTGATAAAAAAAAAAAACAACACAGACAGAAAAGTGGCTAATAGTATTTTAATTATGAACAGAGAATTTTAGTAGTCATTGTTCTAAACTAAAACCAGTATTTGTTAAATTTTAGATATGAAAACTCACCGCTTTTCTTAAAGCACATAATTCATTTGTTGAGGTCACTGTTTCCTTCAAAACTTCAGTCACAGCATCTTCCTGCTCCTCAGCATTAATATTCAGGTCTGATAATGATTTACATAAGTTAACATACGTATTGTCAATTTTATCTATCTCTTTCCTAAGAGAAAAACAGAGTTGATTTTTTCATAATTGAAAAAGAAATCATATTTAAAATATACTGTGTAATAATGTCAATAATGAAATTTTTTACCAAAATTCCCCCCATCTCAAAGTAGTTCTTGAAAATTGCCATTTAGATATCAGTATGTAGTAAGAAGATAATTCATCAGTAATATTTATGTTTCTAATGGAAATAATTATGTTTCTAAGGGAAATGAGAAATGTGACTTGAAAATTACTTTAAATAGACCACCTTTTGAAGTGATTTCAAGTGTCAGACCTATATACCTTTGATTGAGGGGTTGGTTAGTACAGGTATGAGAAAGCCAGATAAAAAGTTAAAAACAAGATATAAAAGTGAAGACTACAAATTATTATAGACCCATTTTGCTCTTTTGTCTCACAGTCTTAGTGGAAACTAAGCATAGGAAAATAAAAGATTTATAACGATACATAATTACTGAGGGTATTTTCTTTCTGTGTAACCTTCCACAGTGCTAATATGTGAACCATATAATACTTTATCTTATTAGGTTGGTAGAAACAGACACCAAACATCAAATTCTCTTCAGCAATGAAACTTCTATACATGAATTTTTTTCCATTTTTAAATTTTTTTATTCATTTTTAAAATTTCTAACATCAACAGATGGTTGTTGGTAAGCCTTCCCTTCCTCCCTGAAACCCCCAATGCTCTCTCAGACTCCTCTCCTTATTGTTTGTTGATCATGTTAAGTTCACTGGTCTCTTCCTTTTCTGTTGCAGTTTCCTTTTGCTGGGTGAGTACTGTGTTCTTGGGACACAGCAAACCATGCTAGGAGGTTTTCAGTTTTAACTTTGCATTGGGCAGCCAGTCTGTGCTCATTTGAGGTTAGTCAGTGTCTTCTCATTGCTGGCTGTCTTCTCCAATCCACTTTCTGTGTTGTTTTGCTGCCTCTTCACCTTATAGTTCTGCCCTCTTGGTTAGGGGGCCTCACCCTCCAGCCATTGTCAGTAAGGAAGTTACTCATTGTGGGGAAGCATCTGTTTGCGTATCATTTTCTCTCCCTTAGCTTGCAGCTTTGTTGTGAGGCTGATGCCCTGGTTCTGTGGCTTTCCTCTGCCATGGCATGGGAAGAGGCACCTTGCCCTCTTAGATGGAATATCAGAACTGGAATTATGTCTCATCCACTTCTAGTGAGGCTGTTGGTGTGATTCTGTGATAGGTCACGCCATGGTCATTTCTCTGTCCATTATGCAATGGCTATCTTGATGTTTCTTCTCTTGCATCCTGTTCAGATGTGTGAGTAGGATCTTTACCTGATCCCTCACCCATTCCATGTCAGTGTTTGTAGTCCTTGTTTCTTCTTGTTTCTCCTGAGGACTAAGTTGGAGTGAGAGTAGAAAAGAAAGGATGTGTTGCCCACTCCCCACACCTCATCCCCCCAGACCCCCCTCCACACTCTGCCAGTACCCTACCAGGGTAAAAGCATGGAGGGTGCCTGCACACCAGCTGGTTGAGTCTCATGCTAGCCAGGCCCTAGGCACCCCACCCCCCAAACCAGCATGCATGGGATAAGGCAGCTGGCCACCAATGAGAGCAGGCTGCATGGTACTGGGAACAGAGGTTCTGTGCACCAGGCATGCGCACTC
Organism: Uropsilus gracilis; assembly: GCA_004024945.1. NCBI lineage: Eukaryota > Metazoa > Chordata > Mammalia > Eulipotyphla > Talpidae > Uropsilus > Uropsilus gracilis. Next base: position 19,514 of record PVHY01006927.1, on the reverse strand, counting down.
ACCCAGCTGGGTCTCATCCCTGTCAGGCCCTAGCTCCTTATAAATGAAAATTTTATCTACTAGTAAAATAATGACAAAATTATCATCTCCATGAACAAGTAATATAGATGACCCAAACATTTTTCAATATACCATTATAACATATCTGACTGGTAGACTTATTTAAAATACATCTAAGATATCAAAAAGTAATTCACTTATATGCAGTACAATCCTACAAATCAATAGAAAATAGAAAAATTACCCAATAGACAAGTGCGCAGAGAAGATAAAAAAGAATTTACAAAGAAATATCACTGACCAATAAATACATGGTGTGGTTGCTGAACAGACCCAGATTCTCATGCACTATACCCAAATGAAACTGAAAAATACCTTACCAAAGATATGAAAATAGAAGGAGCCTTTGTACTGTTGGTGAGGATATAAATTGATGCAGTCACTATTGGAAAATGGTATGGTGTATTCTCAAAAATTAAAACTAAAAATACTACATGATCAAGGTATTCCATTTCTGGGTATTTGACTGAAGAATATAAAAACACTCATTCAAAATGATATTTGGATATTTGCACCTCAATATTCATGGTAGCATTATTCAAAATAGCCAAGAAAAGGAAAAATCCTTAGTGTCCACCAACTGATGAATGAATAAAGGAGATGCTATTGTGTGTGTATATGTGTGTGCATATCTATGTGTGTGTATATACATGTATATATATATATATATATATATATATATATATATATATAATACCATTGGTATATTTTTTGAAAATGCAAAAATAAAAGATGAAATGTTACTTGCAACAACAAAGATGAACCTTAGGGGATTATGTAGAGAAATAAGTGAGGTAGAGAAAGACAAATACTTTATCATTGAGCTCTTATGTGGAAGATGAAGAAACAAAGTGAACCTGACAAAAACAAACCCTTAGAACCTGAAGACAAAATAGAGATTCCCAGATTGGGAGGAAGATAGTGGATAGATAAATCAGATAAGGAGGGTGGGTATACATGGTGTTGGATTGGAACTTAGGCTTTGGTGTGATGATAATAAATGAAGCAAATGAAGCTAAAACTGATGAAATTTTTAAAACTGTAGATGTAGAGAGATATATCACAGTGGAAGATCTTATCACATTCTCCTTAATAACTGACTCACAAAAAAAGCAGTAAAATTAGTAATGGTAGGGAACAGTATTCCTCAAGCATTGCCTTGGGATTTTTGTTGTTGTTAAATGCATACTGAATAGCTTAATATGCCACATTTTGAGTAAGAACCCAGGTAATCCGATGCTGATCCACAGACTACTCGAAATAACAAGGATATACAAAGAATAACTTCAATAATTAGTAAACTTGACCAAATGAAACAGTGAATTACAATGAAGTACAGTGCATTCAAAAAGTAATGCACACAAAAAACATTTTGACTTACACAAAGAATAGACAAAAAATATGGAAAGTAAATTAAAAAGATAATTGGTAAATCAGAAATTCATTATAGAAATTTTAAAAATAAATTTCTTAATAGATATGTCAAAGAAGAAATCATAATACAATTTTAAATGCATATAACTGAAAGACAAAAGAGATGACAAATCGGGTGAATTAAAAAGGTAAATTATTTATTAAGTAATGGAAAATATTTAGCACATGTACTGAAACTAAAGAAATGAAGACAAATCAAGAAACTGATGTGATTGTAGGCAATTGTGGGATTGGGCATAAGTGTTATAATGTTCATTTTACTCATATTTACATAATTCAAGTTCCACAGTAATTAACTTTTTCCTGACTGATCACTTTGAATAAATAAAAATTATATTATGTCATGTGACCATAAAGAATTTAAAGCTAACAAGAGTTTATCATAAAATATAAATAACATCAAAAAATAAATAAAAACATTATATAGAACTTAAAACACCTTTTATTAGAAAGAAAATGATGCAGTATAAATTAGCTAGATGCTATGTTATACAATCTGTATAAATCTGTTATAAAATCTGTTTTTAATAATAGTCCATGCAATATGTATTTTTAAAAGTTATTTTGCACAGATCATAGATATTTATTATGTTATAGAAAACTTAACAATATGTACAAGGAGCTTTATAATAACAAAATATTTAGAGATATTTAGAAATGCATAATTTCTTTAGGTGCTTTAAATAATTAATAAACATGTTTATATGCAAAAGATAAATACTTTGGTTTCGTATATAAATTTAGTGATAAATATATGTCAGTAATTTGATTCTGTCCCCTCTTTATCTCAGTTTCTTATAGGAATATATAGTACATTTTAAATTATTATTTCCTTCTAAGTAGTATAAGAAACACTTGTGAAACATTCTTACTTATAGGCATCTATTTTTGTTTCTTCATACTGAATATCTTTTTCCATTTCTTCTTTAAGTCGTTCAGAATTCAATTTAATATTTCTATAGTGTTCTATAGCTGCTTCCAGTTCTGCATTAAGTTGTCTATATAGTTCCATTATCTATACATGAGAAAATATTTTTGATTATATATGTATGTCATGATTAATTAGAAGAAACAGATAATAGAAAATTCAGTGAAAGGACTTAAATTTAGTTTTGATTTAGAAAAATTGTTTTTTGCAACTTTCCCCTTTTATTAAGTCTATTATTTAGCACATTGTGCTTCAGGATTCCTTCCTTTACCCTTAAAGAAGTCAATACTAAGGATGTGGATGTATAATTAAGTGCATAATTTCAATATCCCAGTTAACAATAAAATAGTTATTATCTTTCACCAACAGAAACTTACTTTTTTAATATTTTAATTTATTCAAATAAACTTCATTTTAGAAAAATCAGTAAACAAATATAAAAAATAATAAAATCATCTATAATTCACTCAGGGATAACCATTATTATCTTAATATAAGCGTTATGAATATTACATTGCTATTGTTTTTATTAGTTGTCAGATATTGTAAGCATTCTCTACTAAGGAAAAATGGTAGCTATAATGGTCAAGGATGGAAGTACAGGTCTGAGTATAGTTGGAAAGTTGGTAGGAGGGAAGTAGGAACAGGTCTTTCTGCAGGCAATGAAGTGATAGACCACATGATGCAGTTGTCTCCTTGGAAAAGCAATAATTTTCATTTTAATGTTTAGAAAAGCACATATGGCAGCAATGGCTACAAGATTTTCCTTTTTAGGACAAGAGCATAGAAAGGATGTGTATTTTAGCAGAGAGAATCTATAAGTTAGTTAAATAATATAGCCATTTTGCTTATTTGCAATAACCAAGTCATGGACCCAATATAAGTTCCATAACCAGACAGCTGGATAAAGAAACTGGGGATATGTACTTGATAAAATACTATTCAGTCATTTTAAAAGATGAAATAGTGCCTTTTGGGATAAAATGAGTGGAACTTGAGGTATTTATGCTAAATGAAGTGTTAGAAAGTGAAAAACAGTTACTGTATGGTAAAATATAAGTGGCTGCAGAACATAGTAGCCAAAGAAACTGGGGAACTGGCAGAACACTACAAAAATTTTCGTAGATTTGAAAAATATCCTTATTACCAGAGGGCATGTCCACCATAGAAGCTATTGACAGGGAGCTTTGATAGAGGGTGAGTGAAACTTTCACATGGAAGTGTAAAATATACTTCCAAAGTTATATTAGCTATGTAAATTACCTGCATGGCAACAAATTCAAGAAAATAATAAAATAAATACAATTAGCTAGTGGTGGATAGTAAATGGACTTTAGAGGTGGGATTTGTGTGAAAATTTAATTTTGGAACTATACAACATAGTAAACTAGTGAGTTACCTCACTTTTGAGGTAACTCAAAAATTGAGTTACCTCAATTTTTAAAAAATAATTGTCTAGAAAAATGGAATAGAAAATAGAGTCCAGGATCCATCCACATATAGGTGTCAATTTTACTTTTTTAAGAAAAAAATGACCTTCCCAGAAAATGTCTACTCATACCCACACTGTAGTCCATCTTCCATATATATATATATATAGTTCCTTGCTAATAAATATCTAATGGAAGTCTCCTATATGTACCTGACATAGTGTGCACAAAGGTAACTACCCTTACCCCCATCAAGACATTTAAAATGAGCTTTATGGCAGATGGTTATACAAATAATTATACAGAGTAAAAACTCTAAAAACTAGACTATACACATAGAAGCATCAGGGGCAAAATATGAAGGGCTACTTATTTCTATGTGAGTCTTCATTGAGAGAACAGCACTAAAATGAATTCTGATGCATAACGTAGATCCTTAATGGGGGGGAGCCACTGTATCAAAAATTTTAAGAATAGTATTCAACCAATTATCTGAATATCATGGCCCAGACAACTCAACACAAGAAAGGTATCACTATGACAGTAAGCCTGACAGCTCCCCCAAAAGGCTATTTTATTGGATTGCTAGAATGTGCTTTAATTTTTCTCTCATTTTCAAGCAGGGTCTTCCAACTAATCCTGTTTTCCTTTGCTCTGACATGCCAAGGTCCACTCTCAGGGAAAAATACTAAAACTACAAAAGTGCTAGCAACCCCTTGCCTAATGACTAATTTATAGAATTACAGAAAAATGTTGATAAACTGTGAAGTTTGTTAGTTAGAATTGAGTTTAACTATAAATGCAAAAAATTAAATAGACAAGAATACAGTATATTTTTTCTCAAAAATGAATCTGAGGTTCTTTTTTGCCTTTCACCATCAATTTCTGAGGTTATATAATGAAAAATGGATGCTTTAAATGGAAGGTTGAAAATGTTGAGTATAAAAGGGAGGTACTTCTGACTTAGTCACTTCATTTGAAGGAACTTTCCTATTAACTCAAGTCAGTAACACATACCTGCATCTCACTAGAAATATCATGAGGAAAAGGGAGTCGGCAAATGACTTTTAGTTTGACACACTGTTGTCTAAATATAGAAGGATCTACCAAAAAAAATAGTATTAAAACTCTTATCCACAGTGAAAAAAAATGAAATTTCAATCACTAATGTTATTGCAGCACTTTAAATTATTAGAGACACTATGGAGAGCAACTTAGTTTATCTAGGAAAGTTGAAAATGTATATACCCCATAACCCAGTAAAGGACCCTAAGAGATAAATGGTCTAGGAAAATTCACACACACAAAAGCATGCGCATGTACACACACACACCACTCACACACACACACACACACACACACACAACCAGGTCATGACCATAGCTGCTTTTTGGATATAGTCAGAACAACATTTTTATAACCAAATTTTGGAAACAACTAAGATGGAAAAATAATAAATCTTGTGATACACACTTGATTGAACAAGGCAAGTAAAATGAACTAGATCTATAATGTGACAACAGTAGCTTGATTTCTAAAATATGAGATTTAAAAGGAAACCTATAGAAAGGCATAAGATGTCTGACTTCTAAAATATGATGCATTGTGAAAAAATATGAATATATATTTACAACTACATAAATATCATGAAATAATTTCATATTGGCACTGTCATTTGAGAATAAGGAAATTCAATGGAACAGTTTGAGGGGATAGAGGAGCACTTTATAAAAAATATAAAATATATAATATAAAAATACAAAATATAAAAAATATTTTATATAAAATATAAAAATATAATACAAGGTCATATTTATTTATTTAGTGGTCAATATAAATATTTTCTATAATATCCTATAATTGTAGAGGTAAATGTTAATTCCTCTCTAAAAAACTTTACACTTCATTTATATATATTGATACGATTGATATATTTCACTTGCATTCTCAGCTTGATTATACCTCAGAAACACCAATTTTTAAATATCCAAAATTTTATTAGTAGATTGTCTAAATATTACTAACGCTCTAAAGTATAAAAATAAAGGAAGACACAGTTTGAACAAATAACACCATTGCATCCAGTTTAATAATTCCTTTGAGAAATAAAATGCATGTTAATTTTCAGTGAAAATGAAACCTTTAAACCTTTGAAGATATGTTAATTTTTTATTACTGAAAGATTTTCATAAAACAGACAAGCTGCAAAATGTATAACCATTTATACAATTACCTCATTTTTTTTCATGTAATAATCTCTTAGAGATTCGAGCTCCTGGTTCCGTTTTGCGATCAACAGAGAAGTGTGTTGTTTCATGTAGTCTATGTCTGCTTGAAGCTTACTGTTAGCTTCTTGAATTTTTGACTTGTTTTCTTCTAAAAGTTTTAGCTGCTTAGATTTATGTTTAAGATGCCATTGTAATTCTATAATATCTCTCAAGTAGGCTTCATGTTCTATGCACACAATAAGAGCAAGAAAAAAATCAGAACCAGAAGAAATATTTACTTGATAATACATAAATATGAGTTAATTCAGTTTCAGAAATTACTTATCTGTGATTTTTTTAAAGTATATTTATTTATAAAAAATATTACTCCATTCATCATTCAAAAGATTAAAATATATGTTAAAAACCTGAGTATACAATGATGTAACAAGTATATACATGTACAATCAATCAAAAGATAAAAAGAAAAAAGTAATAAAGTACCATTCACCAAGTATATAAAGCTTTGTCTATGTAAAACAAGAAGGATGGGAAGCAACTGATAGATGAGAATCATTCTGCATTTTTTCTTCATTATAATTAATATTGTTTCTTATTGCAGTGACATTAGACAAAAGCAGAGGAAAAACAATAGCCACCTCAAATTTGCAGTGGCCTTCCATTTGCCAGATTTTAACCACTTTTACATTGGCAAAAAAAACTACAGTATTAAAAATTGGTACATACATGTTTTGTATTATCACTGATATTTTTATTACAGCAAACTATTGACCCCAAGAATGTCATATTAATTGCATGCTGTTATTAGAGTTAGCATACTGAAGTTTTCAGTTTAACATGTTTAAATAAAAACCATTGTGTATAGAGAAAGGATTTTCAATAAATAAGAACAATGATATAAATATATATACTTTAAAAGTTAATAGTTGTCTTAGTACAAACCCAGTTTATTACAACCAATATAACCAGTGTATGCAATTTCAAAGTGAGAAAAAATTACACTGTTCCAAGCTACCCAGAAATAGAAGGATGAAACAGGAAGAACAACCATCAGAATGGAAGACAAAATGATTATTTTTGATAGAGTATGTATCAAATTGCCCACTATCAACTGAAAACATTTACAAATGATGTTACTGAAGGTAAAGCTAATATACAAAATAGTTTCTCTTTGTAAATAAAGATACTAAATATTGACTAATCCCTCTAAGTATGGTAAAATCAATCAAAATAAAACACATAAATGAGGTAATAATCTAATGTGAATTGTACAAGTCTATATAAGAAGAAAAGGATGAAATGCAATCAAATGCCAGAAAATTGAGTTCAAATAAACAGATAAGCTATCTGTTTTGTATAAAATTAGTTTGAATTATAATTATAAAAATTACCAATTAGGATATAACTTTAATTAAATCTGAACCAGCAGACTAGGAAAATTTTAGAGAAACTGATAAAATTTTTTCATTAATTAAATTTCTACTGCAAATATTTGAATTATTGTTAATCACTGCTTTATTTTTATCTACCATTTTTATTCTACTAAATTCTTGATTCTTGCCATTGTACTTCTGAAGCCAGGATCCCTATACGGTAGTATTGAAGCCCGGAGTTCAATGTGGGCAGTATTGAAATTTAAGCATTTATGCCATTAGCTGTGTCTGAAAAACACGGAGATAAAAGATGGCCTAAACAGGATAAGGGTACTTTAACTTTGTTGCAAATTCCATGTATGGAAGAGAAAATGTATCATTGTAAAGGGAAATTGGACCCTTTGGCTTTTAGGAAATAAAAAAAAAGAGAGAGAGATTAAAAGGAAAGGAGCAGAAATTGGAGAGGAGAGACTTTCGGGAAGGGAGAGATGAGAATGACAGACTGGTAACCCAAGTGACCAAGTTGGGTAGAAACCCCCTGGCAAAGTGAGCTGATAGTGGCAAGGAGCTATTGTGGCCAGCAGAAGAGTTGCCAGTGTGGAGAGTGTGACACTGCAGCAAGGTGGCATGGAAAGCTGGTACCTGGAGATAGCCAGGGATTTGGTAAACTGATTTGTGTATCAGAAGTTTGAAGAGCCTTGGAGTGGGTCAAAAAAGGGGCAGAAGTCTCAACCAACAAGCCACATTTAAAATGCAGCTTCTGCCACCCAGGTTCCCTCAGGTTCATACCACCTGAGCATAGCAGTTGCCAGTCAAAATGCAGTTTAACAGGGTTTTATTTACAAGGGAATATTAGCAGGGAAAACAGAGAGTCAAATAAAAAGTCCTAAAAGTCACAAGTGGCCAGATATCTTACCCCAGTCACCATTTTTAGTCCCAAAGGTCCAAACGACACGTTACTGCCCCTTTACCCCTCCAAGCATGAGACAGGCACTCTGCAAAGTCATCTTTCTCCAGGGTCTTTGCTTCTTTCTCCAGTGTTCTGAGCAGCTCTGCTTCTCCAAGATTCTTCAAACTTTTTCAATAAATGCTGATACCCTTATCCTGTTTAGGCCCTCTTTTACCTCTGTTTTTCAGACACAGCTAATGGCATCAATGCCCATATTGGGGTCCTGGTTTTGCTTCCATTTTTTGTTTATTCATCTTCTCTTTGTAGTGAATCAACATGTTTTTATATCTTCTGAACTTTTTTCATTTCTCCATTTTTTGTTTTTATTTTTTAAATTCTAAAGTTATATATTTCAATTATATATATATATATATATATATATATATATATATATGCACACACATATGCCACTCTGTCCTGATGTCAAAATCCTCTTGATTTTCCTTCAAAAAGATTGTTTACCTTTTCTCACATGAAGATAATCTTGATAGTAAGTTTTGAATGATACATTTCAAATGTTTATAATTTTCTTGAATATGTTCAATGTTTGATACCATCTCTTTCTTGGTTTATCCTTACTAACTGGCTGGGTTGCACTTTTGTTTTCAAAAGTCAATGACTATCTTATTAAGTATTATCATTGTAACTATCATGATAATGTTACATTATTTTTTCATTATATGTTCATTTTTATACTTTATGCTTATAAGTATTTTATTTAGGTTTTCCTTTTCCTTGTGTAACTATGATCCTTAAATGTAATTTCCTCAAAATTTATTGTTAACTATTGCTTTTTTCTTCTAAGTCTAATAAATCATTTAACAAATCACTGAGTTATTAATTTTAAGGGTTATATTTTTCACTTTCAATAAATTTTTTATTTCTAATTTTGTTTTCTGTCTCTCCATTTTTATTTTTGTTTCCAAACTGCACTTTTTATTTCTTGAAACACAGTAAACATGCTTTTAATCTCAAGTATAATCCAATATCTGAAAACTGAGTAATATTCTGTAGTCAGTATTGAGTTGAGTCATACTCATTGTATCTGAATCTTAGTGTGCTTTAGAATATTTAATATTAAAGTATTCTCCACTTATTTGTCAGAGACACAGAGAGCAGGAATTTCAGTCACAGTTCATTAGAATCAGTACATTAAGAATTACAAGGGAATATTATTTGTTTTCCTCCATTGACTAACTGAAACAAGTAAATCTCTTTACTCCTCAATCTGAGATTAGGTCTAAGATGTTATTCATGCTCATGCTGAGATAGTGAACATTATATTGTCAGCTTCATGCCATTACTTCTAATTATATTTGTCATTTGGATGAATCTTAGTTTTAATCTCCAATTCACTGCATCCAATAGACGTCAGAAAAGGGACTCAAGGGATCAGGGTACCAGAGATTACTTCAGCTCTTAACCTGTATACTTATTATCAGAAAATAAATAAATAAATAAATAAATAAATAAACAAACAAACGAAGGAACGAACGGACGGACGGACGGATGGACGGACGGACGGACGAACGAACGAATGAATGAATAAATAAGTGAAATTCAGTTTGACATAAATTTTGTCCATTTAGTGATCTATTAAAAGCATAGAAGGGTATTTTAAATGATTGTTTAAAATCAATATGTATGAACAAAACCTTAAAATTGACGAGTTTCTTCTCTAATTTCAGAGATTTTAAAAACCTAACTCATGTATTTCCAGTGAACATAGCAAACCAGAAACTGAAGACTATTGGACAGCACTATCAACCAAATTAAGCTAAAATGACTTTTAGATACTTTAACAACAGAAAGATATTTTTTTAAAAAGAGAGATTTATACACACATAGTGGTGATTTTTTAGTTTTTAAAATTAATAAAGTTTTATAAGATAAAATATTTTAAAAATTAAGAATTTTAACATCTCTAACACAATAAGTTAGAAATAAAATGGAAGAAATCTTTAATAACCTTTACATATTTGCAAATTCATTTACAAAGAAAAGGTCCAAAAAGAAATAACAAAGGAATTTAGAACAGATTTTGGACTAAATTAAAATGAACTCACAGTATATGGACATCTATGAAACAGAAGTGATGCTGGTTTTAAAAAAGTAATTCATGGCTTTTAAATGTCTATTTTAGAAAAGAATCTACTAAATAAATAATCAAACCTTTCATTATCTGAAAAGAGAAATGGTTAATCTTAAATTGAACAGAAAATTGTATAGCATAGAAGAAATCAGTTACATCAAAATTGCACAGCAAAAAAAATCAAGAACAAAAAGTAATTTTTAAAAAAAGATAAACAAAATAGACTATAAGAGTAAATAAATTATAAATTAATAAAATTAAAAATAAGAGAATTACTACAATATAAAATTAAAATAATTATATAAGAATATTATAAAAATTATATCAAAAATAGACAAATTCCTCAGAGGATATAATTCTCAAACTTAATTAAAGACCAAATAGAAAACAGAAATATCTAAAACCAGTAAAGAAATTAAATTAGCTTTTAAAAACCAGAAACAGATGCCTTTATACTTAAACAATATGCATGGATAGAAATCTCAATGTATAATGTGTAGAAGAAGAAAGATTTCAAGGAAATGATAAACCTCAAAGGTGAAACTTTTGAAGCTTTAGATTCTAAACTCAAGATAAGAAATTGATAATAGTCTTTTAGAACCAGTGAAGTTCCTAGAATCCTAAAAGAGGCCAAAAAACAGCCAAATTCTTACTAACTTGCATAGCACATAATAATAGAAAAAGATGATAGTGCCATAAAAATGTAGAAATTATAGTAAAAACTACACAAATATCACAGAAGGTCATCTGAAGGAAGGTATGATTGCTCTATCAGTTGCTTAGTATCTTCTCCCTTAGGATAAAGATATTCTCTTATCACATAAATTCTTGATTTAGAACTATAACTTATTTTGATCAGAAGTTATGAACAAAAGTAAAAGTATGTCAGTCTCAAGCTAACAGGTTGAGGGACATCCTATATTTCTCTTCATTCTTGTACATAGGTTTTGTCATGAGGAAACCATGTCCCTAAGAGCTACCTGCCATAGACAATGAGAAACACCAAGCAGACCTGAACCCATCATACAATCTTGAGCCAAGTTCGTTGGCTCTGTAGTGTGTGTAGGATCTTCCCTAGCCAACACACAGCCTAATGAGTGAAAAATTAAAATATTTGATGGTGCAAGTTATTGAGTTCCAAGGATATTTGTTACAAAGAATTGTAGTAATAACTGATTTGTTCACATAACAATGTTTGTTGTTGACAAAAATTAATTAAAAAGCACTTTATTAATTACTAAGATCCTCCTCCATAGCAGAGGCAGTCTCAGTATTTATGAGACACCATTACCTTCATATTGTATCCTTTCTAAAGGATCAATTCCCAAAATTCTCATAGATTTACTGAATAGTCTGCCATCCCTTTTGTCATTTTCCACACGTACTTCATAGCTTTCTTTAAGCTTTCTTCAATCCCCTCTACATAGAGACTTCAATATGGCACTCCCCAATAGTTTGTCAACAACCCATTATAATCATTCATTTATTTTTCTCTCCCATAAGATGGTCATAGAGAAGAATCAATTAATTCATAACTTTGGTTTAGAGGGGACTGTACAAAAGAAGGTACATTGGGAGTAGCAGGGAAATCTGGGTCATGAATTTCTTTAAATCTGGGTCATGAATTTCTTTGTGCCTTCAGACGCTACTTAGGTACAAAATAGGTTCTTTTTTTTTATAAGAAAACATTCCAGTGCATATCCAATTTTATAATTTGAAAGTTCACAGAGCACCCAATTCCTGATGAATGATTTATTTTTAGTTATCTTTTTAATAGGAAAAAGAAGGGGCATTTGTTCATCAACATTTTGATAAGAAGGATGCAGTGATCAAGCTGAAAGGAAGGTAGGCAGCGGGAAAATACTTCAGTCACACTTTTCTCTATTAACTCCCATGATCTCTTGCCACTAATGCTCACTGGTTCAACCTAGCAGGAAGATTGATTGCAAAAGATATCATTGAAGCAGTCTCTTATGAAGCACTCTCATGAGCCACAAAATAATAGATACAAGTGAGGTGTGGGGTGCTTACACATAAGCCACAAATACCTAGAAAGAAGTAAATTTCTTTAATTTTATAAAAATTTGGCTAAACTACATATATCATACTTAATGTCAAAGTTGTGAGTAGACATTTTTCCTGTCACATATAGGCAAAAACCTGGTATTTAAAAACTGTAAAGATATGCAATTATGTAATTTGTTAACAAATTTATAAAACTTACACATCATGCACTGCATACATTAGTATAAATTAAACATATTCCTAAAAGCACATCATTTTTTCAGAATATGTTATAAGCAGAAGTTATTTTTATTTCTTTCATCCCAGCAGAAGGAACTTAAGAAATGCATGGTAATAATGAATTGAAACTTTAATCATATGTGTTGACTACTTAAAAGGAAGCAGATGAACATAACTACCAGCTTTTAAAGAACATTTTTAATAGCATTGAATAAAAGACAACCAGAACAATGAATTGATCGCTAATGGCAAGGATGTATTCATCATTCAAAATGCATTCATTAGAATATGCATTCATGCATTTCAGTTTAATTTTATTTTGGTAATTTCATAAGCAGATCTACATATCAGCTACAAACTACAATAACTAAGCACTCTCATAAGGGGTATATGAGATTACATAGCAATTGATGAGCAAAACATTAAATCAAACATCTCTTCAAACTTGACTTTTCTATCACTGCTACTGATAAACAAGTGACTCCTGAATAACTAGCTAAATTCCAGATGACTCCCTATGTATGTGAATATGAATCTTTCATGACTCTTAGAATATTCCAGGATGTCTATGCCTATACTACTTTAATTTTGGATACCTCTAAATTATTAATATTTATGTACACATGCATGCCTGTATGTATAAATTGCATACTTATGCCATTGTGTTAGCAGTATATGCATATAATAAATACTATTTGAAAAAAGAATTGCAAAAGAATAAAATTTTAAAATTAAAATTATGATCTTTTTATATTTTGGAAAAATGAGTACTTTTTATTTTAAAAGATTTTTCTTGCTTTCTTTGGAATGTGTACAACTCTGTTGGTGTTTATAGACTTAGAAAAAGTAACAGATGTACATGTGGATTCAGTTTGATTTGTAATTTGAATGTTATTGTTCTGGAGCACATCCTTTTTTCTCTCAAAGTTATCTTGGTTTAATGGATGGGGACATGCAGGAACTCTTTAACATTTATAAAGCATGTGAATTTTGAATTAAAATATTTACCTGATAGTGTTTATAAATTTCCATGATTAGGCAGAGTCAAGTAGTTAGGCATGTTTGATAGGGACAGTTTGAGGCTATTTAAAAATTCCAACACCTTAAGATTGTTTGATATTTTACCATAGGTCCCTCTCTCGTCTAAAAGAGAGCATATCCTTTTTAAACATGTTAACTGCTTGAATCTTGGAAACATCTTAATTTCCACTGACTGCCACAAGTATCCAAACCAAAATCACTAAAAAATTCCCATAAGCAGATGCATATAGTTCCTAAAATATCATTTAGAACTCTTGATTTTCTAAATGTAAACATGTGGCTAATGACACCAACTGGCAGTCATTTTCAATTTCTAAAAACAAATACTGAAGCCATTATAGGAAATGTGTGCCAAATGTTTGCATGCCCTTGGGTACCATAAATCTTGAAGAATGTCCAATGCCAAATGAATGTATGTCCAACGCCAAATGAATGAATGTCCAGGTTTGCCCAGGGTAGCCAGTTTATGAACTTGGTATTATCATTAAAAGATCTCAACATGCACTCATTTGAATGCAAACTGTCAGGGTCACTCAGATACCTTTTTATTTTTTCCAGAGCTTCAACTCATTATCTATACCTCTTCAACAAATTAAATAACAATATGAAAATTTATTATTACCTCTCTGCACAGCTAATGGGATTTCTTGAAGTCTCCAGATTGACCACGAATCAATTTTCACGTTAATCATATTCCTTCTTGATTTTTGTTGTATTAAAGCTGCTTCAGCTTCTGCTCGGTCAGTTTCTAAACTTTTAATGAGATGGATGGCCTCTGATAACAATGTTTCCATTTCATGTTTTAATTCAGGACACTTTTCATCTAAAATAGGAATATATATTTATATCAGTTAATGAATCAGTCAATAAACCACGTGGTAGGAACATGGGTATTAGTTGTATCACTGTTCTTTTTTTCAATATTTACATTCATTTTAGAAAAATGAATTAACCTTAAAAAGGCAGTTTTATTATAATACATGACACTGAATATAACCACTGAAGAGATTTTAAAGGAACACTATATAATTAAAACACCTAAACCTCAACCAATAGCTTTATGCATAATAACATCTTATCTGAAAGAAAAAGTGCATGTTCTTTCCACAAGCTGTATTATACAGCCTGATTTTTAAATCATACTTATATTTTCTTGCAGTCTATGAAAAAAGCAAATCATAATCATTACATCTGATAAATATTGAAAATCTGCAGATAGTTTCTAGGGAAAAAAAAGATACTACATTTTCATCTTTCCAATGATAACATTCCTGGCTAGCCTAGCTAGAAATTCACTGTCATTTCTAAATTCTATTTATTCAGTTACAAAACAAACTAACTCCTTTAATGAGAGTTATCTGTTACTCCAAAGTCACACCTCTGTAGTGGTATGATTTAACACTAACAAAATGATTTGCATAGGTATTCATTCATCTATTTATGGAAGACAATGGTAGAAAGCATGTTAAAGTCCAAACAATAAACTCTCGTTGGAGACAGATCAGTAAGGTAGATATGGGTGCTATTCTGGTGAGATTTATACTAGTAAACAGTGATTTTTGCCAAAATGTGACATGACAAAGAAGACATAATTAAACACAAAGTGCCAAGAAAGGCAGTTTCCAAATAACTAAGAAAAAATTAAAACTGGTTCAAAAAAAAAAAAAAAAAACAAAACTAATAGACAAAATCTTTGTTTGTTTGCAGTTTTGGGGGTAAGACATTTTAAATAGAAGGTAGTATAACACAATGGTCATACGTAGTGATACGTGATAGTCAGCAGTGATAGTTACACTACTAACTTTGGGAACTTGTCAATGAATTTCAGCATGCTGATAAAAAAATACTTTAAGAAACAGATTTCTCTATTGCAATTCATAAAAAAAATACCTTTTTCTGATAGGACCCATGTTTGGTCTCTATTTATTTGAGGCATTTTCTCTTTTTTTCAAACTCAAATAACTCTTGGACACATTAAATCATAGTTGTCATGCTTTTCAATAGCATGAACAATGAACGCTTGTTCTCCAGATAACTTAAGATTCATTCAATTTCTATGACAAAATTTCAGTCTGAAGCACATGATAAGTTAATGTGACTTAAAATTAAATCAATTCTGACAGTGTGTGTGTATATATATATATCAAATGTATATATAAATATTTTAAGAAAGCTATCCATTATGTCTATACAAGATGTTTTATATAATGTTTCTTTAATAGCATTTTAAAATAAAAGCTGTATGTATAACTTGGGGCACCTCCAACTCATTATATTTAACATCTTTGTCAATATATTTCATGAATAGCATTTCAATTTAACTGCTTCATTTTGAGTAAATGAGAACTACCTGAAAAAAATTTTAGTAAAAAAAATTACAATAAAGCTTCCTCATTCTGATATAACCTCGTGTTTTAGAGTCAAATATACACATTTATGATAAACATAATTATAGTTAATTTAGCCATTATTGTGACCATAAATGTTTGTCGCCATAATATCTCAATCTTTGCTTTCAACATTTGTCATGTAAATAAAAAAGAAATATGAATAAGGTTTTCATCTTCACTGAAGACATGATTAGTGAAAAAGAAAAAGGAAAAATAGCACCTAACTATGAAAGATATTATTGAATTAAAAAAAATTCCTTTAAGGTTCCTGATTTTATTAATCCTCCTTCAGGAAGATGTTTAAAAATATTGTTTGTGATAGCAGGATGCAGATGTGTATAACTCTAAGAATATACAAAATATGTTGATACAATTTTTATTTTATGCCAGCATATAAAATATTTTGCATTTTGTAAATGTAAAATTATGACAAGATATTAATTTTACATATATATCTATATATATGTAGATACACATATATATAAGTATGGAGGGAGAAAAAAAGGGAGGAGTGGAGAAAAATATAATGTCTAATATGGTAATTATGAAACACATGATTGCATTCAAATACAAATTACACTTCAAAATTAGATTCCTCAGTCTCACTATGACATGTCTCATGTACAACAGCTAGCTGTGGCTAGTAGCTACCATATTTTAGAGTGTTAGATGGAATATTTTAATTATCATATAAAGTTTTACTGAACAACACTGAATTACAGTTAGCTTCTTGACATAGACAAGAATCACTATACATTGTGTGGTGTTAAATAGCTTTTATAAATAACTGGTTCTTATAAACTTTTAAGAACACAACTTAAGTGATTATTGTGAAAATTAGAACTAAGTGAAATGAAAGTAAATCAGCTTTTAAATATAATTAATTACACTTGTTAAAGTAAAAAGTATAACTTTACCTCTCTCTTCTGGTTTCACCTCTTCCACTGGTATAGCAAAACTCCAGTCTTTCAGATCTTTTGTAAAAGAATATCTGCTCCTAAATAATAGAAAAAAGCAATTGATTGATATAGGAGTGTCGCACTTGAATTTAGTAAAATGTTAGGTGGTATTCTTATATTGAATTTAAATGTTTGCAGTGAAATATCATATATGCTAATTCTACTTCATAAGAGATTCATGGAAAATTTAAATAGTATGCTTGATAATTCATAGTAAATTAGTAAAGATAAAAATTCATTACAAATGATCAGAAGTATTTTGAGGGGCTATTAAAGCAGCAGCTTTTGGAAATGAAATTGGTATTTCCAAGAGTGTTATCAGGAAAAGGGGGATTGTTGAGAAATTTTAGATGGGTTAGTTCTCTAATTTCAGTTTACCAAGTTTTACAGAACCAATATAATTAAGAAGAAAAAATACAATTTGAGATTTGAAGTTAAAAGGTTTTATTAACTTGTTCAAATTGAAAATTAAAATATCCAAATCATTGTTACGTATTTCCTAAAGTTCTCTTTCAACAGAAGCTTTATACTTCTAATAATGAAAAAGTTCTCTTCATCAATATTTCTCTGATCAATTCTTGAATTCTAAACTAGCTTTCATGTTTTTAAGAAAATTTTTCTGTGATAGAAGCTATAAGATAATCAGTATCAAGAACATAGCTGCAAGTTTCACTTTTATTACATTATTAAAATTGTTTTCATTATTAATGAAGCATTACTAATTACAGAGTACTATATACATGACAAACACCTGAAGTCCCTTATGCGAGCTGGAGTTCATACAGCAACTAATCCTTCTTTTTGTTCTTACCACTCTAATATTGCTCAAAACACAATTTAATTACATTTTTCCCTATCACTTTCTGTTATCACAGCCCTCTTAATCTGTCCAGTCATCATTCATGGGGCATTGTCTATGTTTCATGTCATTGGTCTGTAAATATGTGAAGGAAGTCAACTCAGCAATTTTGTTTATTCACACTTATGCCATCTTGCCAGTCTCCCTCTCTTTTCCTTTAGCTCATCATTTTCATATGCTTTCAAGTTACTGTATAATTTGCTTTAATTTCTACCTCAAGGTCTAACTAGGATTTCTTATGACAGGTCTTCTGGTGATGAAGTCCCTCAGTTTCATTTATCTGGAAACATCTTAATTTCCCCTTTATGTTTGAAGGATTCTTACAAAACATTCAAAATTCTTTTGGCAGACATATACCTTCCAGCACTTTAAATATATCAGCCTAATACTTTCTGGCTTCCATGATTTCTAATGATTTTATATATATTCTTATATAAATCTATATATTTTACATATTTATATATAAATAATATATTTTTATATTTATAAATATTTTGGAAATAGTTTATAATATGCTATAAAATACATAAAATATGTTATATTTTTAATTATAAAATATGCTAAAATAAAATATATTATGTATATTTTAGTGATTATCAATTGCATATTAGTTACTTTTGCTACTATCAAGATTTCTTTTCAATCAATACTTTTTCAAATAGTCTTTTTTTCCTCTTTCTCATCTGTCACTCATGGATTCAGATTCTTAATGGTGTCCTTTGGTTACTTTTGTTCACTTTTTGTCATTCTTCTGTGTTTCTGCTCCTTTGAATAATTTCAATTACCCCCATCTTCAGTGTCACCGAGTGCTTGCACTGTCTGCTCAAGTCTGTTGGTAAACACATCTAGTTTTTCTTCTTAGCTACTGTGCTTTTTAGCTCCAGAATGTCATTTTATTCCTCAAACTCTGTACTGATATTCTACTTTTTTGTTTAGATAGTAGTCTCCCTGGTTTTGTTTAGTCCTTAGTCCATGGCTTGCTTGGTGTCTTGAGAATATTTGGGACAACTGATCAGTTCATTTTGACAATTGTTTATTTCTCTGCCCTAATTACCAGAACAATTTTTTCCTTTGCCTGCTTCAATGTTTTTTGTATAAAACTAGACATTTATATTTTAATGTGAAATGGAAATAAAATGAAATATCTTCCTTCTATTGGGCTTATTGTTGCTGTTTGTTTGGGGTCATTGCAATTTGACTGCTTAGTGATTCTTCTAAGCACTTTATATATCTATATTTTGTCATGTTTAGCCCTTGAATTATTTCACTAGCCTATGTAGCCTATGGTTTTTGGAAGTTAGCATAATTACCTAGAGATCAAAAAAAATGAAAACAGGAAAAATGAAAAAAGTACCATCCCAACTTCAACAGATTATCTTGGTTTTGGAGTATGTTTTTTTAATGTGTACTAAATGTATTTACAACTTTGCTTCTGCTTCTACCTTAAAATCTTGCCTGTGCACATCTTAATGTTTAGTTAAAGGGGAGGGGAGGGGGGAAGAATATGTTAACAGATAGATAGATGAT